>JACYFF010028135.1:0-23580 GCA_017589665.1 Selenicereus undatus
ATATCTGTTTGTGTCTTTGATTGCTTTCAGTAGGTTCCTTTTTTTTTTAAAAAAGAATCAAATACTCACAGAGCTTAATTATCTTTCTTCAAAGCGGTAAACAAATTTTAAAAAACTATGGAGCGACGTTTTTTCACAGTGCACGTCTACCTTAGTGATTGTTAGAAAGGTGATGAGTGATCATTAGGTATGATATCAGTTATTGTTATGTATAATATTAGTGATCATTTTGCATATGTTTATTATCTAGTTGTGACTGTTAGATAACAATTTAGTGAAAGGTTATATATTGTATAAATGATCATTTTTTTTAATTTATAAAATGCTTGCTTATTCTTTCCTCGTCTTCGTAAATGTTTGCTTTCAACTTATCAATAACAGCCCTTCCCAACGAGTAAATATAAAATGCAAAAACATGATAAATAAATGCCTTACGGTTCTAATTTGTATCATATGTTGAGCATTTTTAATCGATCAGTGCAGTTTTGATTTTCCTTTGTATTCGACAGTGCTAAAGTAGCTTCGAATCTGGACGAAATTGGACAAGGCACTGATGAAAGAAGAGGATCTGCTGATAAGATTAGCAGCAGTTCTGTCCAAGGGAAGAAGCGTCGATACAAAGCATTTGTGCACAAGACAGATGATGATGATGATGCAACGAATGATTCTGATAACGAAGACACGTTGTATAAGAACAGAACCACTGAAGATAAATTCCTGGCCGAACTACTAGTGGGCAAGAAGAGGAAGACTGAGAACAGAACTCAAAAGACCACAGAGAAGAAG
Source organism: Selenicereus undatus (assembly GCA_017589665.1). Lineage (NCBI taxonomy): Eukaryota > Viridiplantae > Streptophyta > Magnoliopsida > Caryophyllales > Cactaceae > Selenicereus > Selenicereus undatus. Next base: position 787 of record JACYFF010028135.1, read on the forward strand.
ACTGGGAAGAAGGGGAGGGCTGACAAGGAAAGCAGTGAAGAGGTTCCCCCTGAAGAGAATGTTGATGACAAGGAAAAGACCAATAAGGCAGCTTAAAGAGCAATAGAAAAAGAAGCTCTCCCTGATAAACCCATTAAGAAACGTTGCAAGAAGACTGACAAATAAACTCAAAAGACAAGAAAGAAGAAGTCTAAGAAGAAGGGAGGACTGAGAAGCAAAGGAGAGAAGAGGCTCCTCTGAGAAGTTTGTTGATGACAAGGAAAAGACCGATAAGACAGCAAAAAGAGCAGCAAAAAAAGAAGCTCGGCCTGCGAACCCCGATGAGAAACATTCTAAGAAGACAAAGGCTAGCAAAGACAAATGTGAGGAGGTTGTAAGTAATAAGGCAAAGAGGGGAAATTCTCATCAGCAAGCAACAGAGGGTGGTGTATCTCTACAAAAGACTGATGTGAAATAGGCGCAAGAAGACAGTTCGGTGGGGAAGGTGGAGGAGAAGAACAAGGGCAGCGAGAAGAATGCTGCTGACAGACCAAAAGAGGGGACAATTCTTCATCAGGCTCCAAGTGCACATCTAGAGACTCAAACATTTTGTAACAAACCACAACAAGATGAGAAAACTTTAGAAAAAACCCCCAACAAAATCCGAGAAAAAGCAAAGAGGGGAGAAGCTGGGAGAAACAAAAAAGGAGAGGCCAAAGAAGAAGGCACTCCCTGTCAGATGATCACAGAGGGTGCAAAACTTATCAAAGCCTTCGGTGCAGCAAGGGCATATTTTTGAGGTAGAGATTTCTTCTGATACTGCATACGATAAAGGAAGCATTGCCAAGGAGGTTGAAAGTAATGATGAAAGCTCTGATAGATCTCATGAGAAGCCACATAACGAAAAGGAACCTTCTAACAAATCTCCCACCAGAATCCAGCACAAAGAAAGAGAGGAAAAGTGAAAAGAAACAAAGAAGCCGGAGTTGAAGAAGAAACTAGTCGCTGTGAGGTGATCAGAAAGGGTGCGAGGCTTACTGAAGCCTGCAGCACACCAGCTCATCGTATCTGACATCCACATTCCAGAGAGTTTGGATGTGGTGGAAAACATATCGACCTGTGAACATAAAGACGATGATAATGCGAACAAAAAAAAGGGGAAGAAGAGACGCACATTCAAGGACCTGTAAAGGCTGTTCCAATGACGAAAAAGCCTACATTAAAATATGAAGGCAAAGAATCCATCAAGCAGAAGGATGCTCAATTGAGTAGGGGTGATGCTTTGCTAGAGGAGAAAACAAGCAGCTCAGGGCAGGACGTTCAGATGGCCCCACAACAGTAGCCTTTAAAATATGATAAGGGTGGCAATGAAAAGAGAATGTACTAAAAGGCATTCATCACGAGGATGAGTATATGTTCATTCTCATCAATAGTGGCACAGCTAAATGAAGCTCAGACTGAAGCAGTCACATCAATGGGATTTGCTTCCTTCCTAAAGGTTGATCTAAAGCAAATCCCAGGGAAGTTTTCAAATTGGCTTGTAGACAGCTTTGATCCCTACTCTGCCTCCTTCGTGCTTCCGGATGGGCAAAGGTTTATGGTCACAGCATTTGATGCTTATGTGACCCTAGGTGTGCCTATTGGTGGAATGAAATCATGGAGAGCAGCTGGTCTTTAACAGATGAAGAATATGATGAGGTGCATGTTGCCTGGGTTAAGGAATGGAAACTTGAGCACACTGCCTCGGAACTGACCCGCATGACGAAGTTTATTGTGGCCGAAAAAGACGGCGGCGAGAGCTTCAAGAGGAACTTCATCGTATACTTAGTGAAATGCTTTTTCAGCAAGCCGAAGAGTCGCTGCTACAGCAAGTCCATCCTCAAATACGTCAAGGATGTGAATCAAATTGCATTCCTAGACTGGTGCAAGTTTGTAGTGCATAAGCTCATCAGCAGTGTAAGGCATTATAAGGAGAGTAAGTCTGCAAAAGGGGTGCGCTTCGACGGTCCGTTCTTCTTCTTGATGGTCAGTTCTTCTACACAACAACCTAGCCCTTTCATAGAATTGGTGAACAATATGATGAAACATAATGATCATTTAAAAAAGCAATGCCACAATGTGTTACTGATAAACAATTAACGTAATAGTGATCAATAACTTGTTGATTAGTGATCAACTATTCTTATGTATGTATATCACCAAAAATGCATGTACTAATAGACTTTTTTTTTGGCTCTTCTGTATTTGCAGATGTTGTACTTGGATAGGGTTGTTTTCATTGAGAGAACAGTGCAAAGTATTTCCAACGATGTCTAGTTGGACTAATGAGTACATCAAGAGAAGGATAGAAGTTGAGTGCAGGAGCAAAGGGTTTGGGAGGGGCATTGTCGAACCTCTGCTGGATGTTGCTGAGCAAACGGAGGCTCAACAGCAAGCTCCTCTAGACAACAGCACGATTGAAATTGAGGTAGTAAGTAAAGCATTCTCGTCTTCTTTTGGATATCATTACATGTATCATTAGTCATGTTTTGATTTAATGTAGTGATGGTTTGCATTGCTTGTTTCAATGTTACTTACTAACAATTCCAATACAGTGCTTTTGTGCATGGTGATCAATAGATGTATTGCTGGTGATCTTTAGAGGTAATATTAGTGATCAAAAGTTGTGGAGTTAATGATCAGTACAAATCATATTAGTATGTAGTTCATGTCGATCTCTCCAATTTTTCAACGTTTATGTGTTAAAAATGGCATTAGTGATCAGTAGTAATGTTCTTAGTGACCAAAGTATATGTGTTTATGTGAGTAAAATACATCGTATTGGTGATCAGTAGATAAGTCATTTCTGATCACTACTTATGTGATGAGTGATCAATACAGATACATGTCAATGATCACCTAACTTAACTTTTTATGTTTGTCTTTATCTGGATTATCTAAAAAGTGTTAAGCACTCATGTTTTTGGTGATGATCATTAGGTGTTTACTTATTTGATATTTTTGAATCACACTCATGTGAATCAAAATCTCAAATAAGTAAACACCAATTTCGCTGATCACTTATATTACTTATCTTAGTTTTGTCTTCACCAGTTTCCAATTTCACGGTTGTGTTAGTACATGATCAATAGTCATGTTATTAATGATTAACTAACATATCCATATGTATATATATTTTTCTTTTTACTATTTTTTTTCTTTGAAAAATTTAGAATGACGTAGGTAAGATAGTTTTTGCTACTAAAGAGTTGGCTTTTGCTTATAAAAATTTTATCAGCAGTATGGATTCTATGTCAAGCAAGTACGGGTGGAATGAATGGCTTGACAGCATACGACATGAAGCGAGGGCAATGTTCACGTCGTTCTGTGATGCTGTTGTTGTGCATACACAATCCCAGTAAGAGGCCAGTGTGGACAACGTCTCTATGATAAGCGAACTCCAGAATGCTGCAATGAAGGACGCTGCTGTAGAGCTTCGCACTGCTTGTGTTATAAGTGATAGTCATTAATAACAATAGACATGTTACACTGATGATAATGTATAAGTTAAAAATATGCAGAATGTCTGGTGTTGGTGATGAGTAATATTCCTGCTAATAGATGTATTTCCTGGTGATCTTTACAAGTAATATTAGTGATCAAAAGGTGTGGAATTAGTGATCAGTGCAACTCATATTGGTATGTAATTGAACTCAAACCTCTCCCTTTTTCCCTCAATCAACTAGAGTTTAGTTTTTGTGTGGAACAGGCAAATTATTACTTATCTAAAAGGATAAGGTTTAGCTCGGCTAGTGCTTATAATTCTATGCTTATAAAATTTGGTGATCAACAAGAATGTTGTTAGTAGTGATTAATAAGAATTTGGTGATCACAAAGTAAGCAATGAGGGACTTCTGGAGAATGATCAGTGAGTAATATGTGTGCTCACTAATATTGTATCTACTGATCACTAATCTTATATCTGTTGATCAACAGATATGTGTTTCATATTGATCACCATATTGGACGAGATTAGATCCTAAGATACTGCTAAAAAAATCATTGAACACTGAGTTCACTGATGTTGAACCACCACATCACAGAACACATGTCTACTGATCACCAAATAAACAAGGAGATAATTCTATGTTGTTAAGGAGTAACATCTGTGATCACTAATGTCATGCCTATTGATCACCAACAACACGCCTGTTAATCACTAAAATTACATGTATAGAATTATAACGACTGATTGACCCAGTAAACAATATTATAAAAGGAGATAATTCTATGCTGCTAGCAAGGAGTAACATCACTAATCACTAATTTTATGCTTATTGATCACTAACATCATGCCTACTGATCACCCAAATTACATGCGTATAATTATAAGCATAGGCTAAAATGCTAAATAATATTAAAATAAGAGATTACTCATTTTATGCTTTGTAACACCCCCAACCCCTAGGGCCGAAAGCGTTACGTTTTCTTAACTTTCTACCTAAATTCTGGGATGAAACGGACAGAGTTTTCCCTAAAAACTGACCGTTTCCAGGCTATAAGCCTTACAATAAATTCCTGCAAATTAACAGAAGCGTAAAACATTTAGAACAAGCTCAACGGCCACATGCCGGAGTTCATAACTCAACGAGCCACTCGCTCGGAGTACACCAACCAGAATAGTTCATGAATAAAAAAAGAAATGGAAGATACAACTCAACGGTTCACACAACCGGAGTATTGGGGTTTAAATCCCAAAACATAACTAACTTCAACCAAAAGACATCTAACTGACTAGATGGTTGGCTCATATGGCCATATAGAGCGACTCATAACCAATATGCATTACATGAACTTAGAATACTATTTACAAACGTTTAGAAACTAAAAATACTTTACATGACTTCATTAAAGACATAAGTAGGCTCACATGACACCTTACAAGCGAGATTAGATTCCAGTTGATTCAACTTCTTCCTGTGATAAAGAAAACCTGGGGGAAAAGGGGAAAGAGTAGTGGGATGAGCAACCACACGCTCAGTGAGTGTCCCCCAACCCCCTTAAAACCAAAACCGTTGCAGGCAATAATATCTTTACTAATCACATATCACGTATCCATACTTTACTATCATAATAGGCATTCACGAAGTTCTTATAGAAATATCACTAACCATAAGCTTCACTTTAACCACTTAACATATTTCTAGGTCTCTAAATGATCAAACTTCTTTACTAACAGGCAGTTAAACACGTAAGCAAGCAATGAGGCTAAACACATAACTTTCTTTCTCATAAACATAATTTCTTAGCGTCCTATTCGAACTATGCATGAAACCCTATTCACATGATGTGCACAAGATATACGCATTTCAAGTCTCAATCAAATCTCATTCACAAGTTATACTTGGAACATGCACATAACACTTTTGATATGTTACTAAGATCTCATTCATATGATATGCACAAGTTATGCATAGTAAACTTTCTTTCTTTTCTTTGAAAACACTTCATTTAGCCTATTGAGGCTCATAAAAACTCTTCTCTTAGCCTCTCGATGCTCATTTTCTTTGAAAGAATCTCTTTCATCTTGGTCTCATAATGACCCTTAAAAACTTTCTTTTTGAAATACTTTCAAAGGCAAAACGCCAATTGTTTTTCTCATTTAATAAGAAACTACTTCTGGGCATAAGATCATCATAAAGTGGTGGTTGGGAGATATCTACATTCAATCCCAGTGAGATTAACTCACGCTAAGCTCTTACTCCTGGGATGGCAACTAACTTTTGGACCCTAACCCTCGTCAGGGTCTCTAGGGACTACTCCTTAGGCTATAGGCATTCCCCCGTTCAAGTAGGTTCACTCCCTATCTATTGTCCTTAAGCACTTATCTTTGCCATTTAAACTGGTCATAACGACTAATAAGTTTGATGCCGCTCACAGCGAAATCCTTTATCATGCAACTCACGCTTTTGTAAAACTCTTTAGGGATTCCCCCGTTCAAGCGAGTTCACTCCCAAAACTGTATTTATTTAATTAAAATAGGCCATCATGCACAAATAGTTATGGCTACTATCATTTCAAAACATGAAATCTTTCTTTGAAAAACTCACCCTTATGCACATAATGCAGTTTCAGTATTTAAGCACATATATCACATAGATCACATTGGTAAGGGGGGCCACATATATCAAATTTAAGCACTTCATAATCAATTCAACACAATGAGCCACACATGGCCTCGCAATCCACACGATTGCTGACAATTCACAACCTGAACTCCCTCCTCACAAGCACCGTACCACAAGAACCTCGAACCACTCATAGTTCTTCCTCAAACCATCCAACTACCATCCCGGTTTCAATTTCATTAATCCTTCATATTCTCAAGCTAGTTTAAAAGGAGACAGGGTTTAGGTACTCACCTGCTAAGCATCACCATTCAACGGTGTGTTGTAGCACTTATACGAACGCATACGTAGCATTACATTCACGTATAAACCATAACACTTTATTTAGCAATTAGTAGGCCATTACGGAGTAGTTAAGCATACAAGCATATGAACGCATACGTACCAGGACACTTCAAGCTCATATACAATCATGGAACGCCTAAACATATATAAACGTTAACATGCAATGCCCTTCAAAGTTTATACTCATACATGAATTAACGAGAAAGTTTCGAATCAAGGCTAAACATACATACTTTACACGCGTGCTTTACTTCGAATTAAAACCTCTAGCTTGAATTAATTAACTTATTCGAATCGACGCTAAACATACATAATTTACTTCGAATTAACATTTCAGGCATAAATTACCTAAATTGATTCGAATCGAAGCTAAACACGTTTATATAACTTCGAAATTAATTCTTTTAACATACATTAGCTAATGTACTCGATTCGATACTAAACCCATTTCACTAACTTCGAAATTAGTTCATTTGCATGCATTGGTTAATTAACTCGAATAGAGGCTAAACACGTTAAAAAGGACTTTGATTTTAATTCTTTTTCACATATTAGCTAATTAACTTGAATCGAAGCTAAGCACGTCAATATAACTTCGATTTTAATTCTTTTTCATGCATTAACTCATTAACTTGAATCGATGCTAAACACGTTAAACTAACTTCATTTTTAATTCTTTTTCCTGCATCAACTACTTAACTTGAATCGATGCTAAACACATATAGTTCACTTCGAATTAACTTAGGCATAAATAAACTTAACATGTCCGAATCGATTCTAAACATGCATAGCTTCTCATCACATAATCCATGAAATTAACTAAACCTAAGTTGACATAAATCATCATTTAGGTTAAAACATTTCGAAATTAATACTAATTTAGGAGGCGAGGAACACCCACCTCTATCCAAGCTAAGGACCTAACTCCTGGGCTAATTGGGCTCAATTTGGAAGTTCCAAAACCTGGAATTTGTCCCTCCTCGCTGCTACTCTTACACCCGATTTCCCTCTTTTTCGCTGCTGCTGAGGTTGCTACTGGTTGCTGCTTCCCATCCCCCATTTCCGGCTTCAAGCCTACTAGGCCATTGTTGGTGGCAAAGGAGGCGGCGTCTAGGGGCCGCGACGGTTAGGGTTTTACCCAAGCCCCTGTTTCTCGCACTTTACCTGAGCCTGCCTCCTCTTCCTCACTCTCTGTTGCTCTCTGGTCGCCGACGACGTACGGTTGTCGCCGCCTGACCCGCCGCCGGCACCGACCCTCTTCTCTCTCTCTCCCATGCTCAAACTCTCTCTTTCTTAGTCAGGGTCGCCAGGAAGGGTTGTAAGAAAACCCAGAGAAACCAAACCCCCCCTTTCGTGCATGTCGTGAAAAATAAGGGCCTTCGGCCCCTTTGTTTTTTTTTTGTGTTTCTTGGTCGCCTACCCATTCAACTAAAATCGCTTATCCAATCTCGCAACCTCCTATTCTGAACCCAATTGTTAGTAGGGCCTTCTATCGACTATTCGTTCCCAAATACGTCAAGGTCCGACTTTAATAAACTTCAAAACTAATTCTAAGGTTGAAAATCTAATCGTATTCGGGAAACGACTAAATGAAACGAATAACGACTAAATTAAACTATCGATCAAATTTAAAGGCACAGATAGCACGGATTAACTTTGAAATCAATAATAGCAATAATAATTCTTTATAATAAAGTTATCGTTCACATAAGCACATCGATAATAATTTAACTCGTAAAGTTAATAAAAATACAATTTTATAACGTAAAAAGGTAATACAATTAGCTTAACAGAAACACATAAACGCGAGTCTTACATGCTTATGCATCACTAATATGTTTGGCCTAAATATATTTGTGTTAGAGAAAGGAGAATGCAAAAAACATTAGAAAGGGGCTCAAGTCTTTGGAAAACGGGGGAAAGTTCTCATTAAAAATGTGAATAAGTACATCACCATACTACAACAAGGAAAGAAGTGCAACGGAAAAAGAAGCGAGATATAAAAGATCCCTATGCCTATTCATTCCTCATCACTCGAAGAGGGAGGGGCATTGCTCAGTTTTGAGTCATCTTCAAGGTCGCCGGGCGATGCAGGGTTCCCACCAGCTCAAGAGGACGGGGGATCTAAGCTATCCTAATCCTTTCGTCGTTTCTCCTCAGCCAGGACCTAGTAAGAGCCTAGTTCAGAGTTTGTAAGACTGCCATTAAGGCGTTGACCACTTCCCTGCTCAAGACTCCCAGCTCTGCGGCATCATTGAGCACCATGGCATAAAAAATGGCCTGCTTCATCTCAAAAATGCAGGAGTTGTGAGCGTACTGCATTGCCACGAGAAGGTGAAAGTTAGGGTAAAGACCGTGGTGGTTCTTAGGAAGCAAACTAGGTGGGAGCGTAGAGGATTCCCTCGAAAACCAAAGGAAGTTTTCCCTAACATACTCCGTCGCCTACTCAGTGCTGATGAAGTTGGGAAACATGATGGGTCTTCTCTCTGTCTCTCTTTCTCTCTCTCTGTCTCTCTCTCTCTAGCACCCTCATTCTCTCTCTCACTACAAAAAGTTGAGAGGATTATGAGCATGTCCAACAATTGGGATTTGGCTCGCTCAGGAGCGCACGAGCCATTCACTGGCCCTACAACGGCGATTCGAAGCGGTTGTAAGGAAAAATCAAAAGACAAAGACAAAGACAAAGACAGACAGACAGAGAGAGAAAGAGAAAGAGAAGGGTCTGTTGTATGGAAGAAGATGGGGAAGAAGAAAAGGCTGGTGAGACGAAGAGAAGATCGGGATGAGGAAATGTGTTGCATTTAATTTTATATGGGGAACATTATTTTTAATTTTGTTGGCATAAATTAATTACTCAATTTCATAGAAATTTATAAGTTACTCTTCACAACTTGTTCATATGAACAATAACAAAATATAATAAGTAAAATTAATTAACATGTTTCGTGCTGGGTTCCATAGGTATTATTTAATGTGGTGAGCCAAAATAGTGAGCCTTACATTAGATTGGTGATCATTAGGGTTCTCATTGGTGATCAATAGTGTTCTTCTTGGTGATCATTAGTGTTGTCATTGCTGATCAGTAGTGTTCTTTTTGGTGATCAATATAATTATAATTGGTGGTCAATAAGTATAAGAGAAGTGATCACTAGGAATAATATTAGTGACCACTCACACATCACTCACTAATCATTCTAAGACATCCACTTGGTGATCAGTACATGTATCTTTGGTGACCAAATGGAAAAACGTCAATGATTAATTCATGGACTCATAAGATACTGCATACTGGTAGAACTTCGCAGAAATGGGTTGCTTCCAACGAGGTGATCAGTAGTACACATTGTAGTGATCAGATAGAGTAATAATGGTGATGAAAGCATCCATCCTTAATGATAAAATTTCCAATCAACTATAACAATTATTCAAGCTGTGTACACTGCATTTTCTTTATAGTGAATATTTTCATCTTTTAGTCCTACATGAAACAACGAGAAAAAAAAAATAACCACAATTGAATTTTTCCAAACCCATTGTGAATATTTTCTTTATTATATGGTAGGTAACCAACCAACTCTATTTATATAGCTACCCAAATAACGCAAAAAAAAGGAAAATAAAACACGAGACACTAAAAAAGAGCACATAATGATTGTTTAAAACTTTTCCAAGAGACTCTTCAATTTCTTACTCCACTGTCTTGCTCTGCTATTCTCTCCCCATGTCTTATTATCTCTATCTCTCTCTCAAGAGAGTCTCTCTTACACTTTCGAATTTGAACTATAATAGTACATACAATAAACAGGCCCCTTTGTTATGTGTTCAGTATTTTTGATGAATGCGGTTGTGATTGCTAGTCATTTGAACCATGATTGGTAATACATTATATTACATGATGTCATTGAAGTATACTAACTATATATATATATATGTGTGTGTGTGTGTGTGTGTGTGTGTATATGTGTATATATATATATATATATATATATATATATATATATATATGTATATATATATATATATATCTTGTTTTATATGTATGTTATATACACAAATTTCTGAAACAATAAAAAATGCCACTGAAGACGTTATAACTTTAAGTTTGTCCAGCAAAGAAATGGAAATGTACTGCTTATACTAACATGCCTTTTTGTATAGTGACGATTTTCTGTTCAACAAAGAAGTCAAAAGGAACAAATTCTAATTATAGTACAACTTTAAAATTTGCACACTAACTTTCCTTTTGCATTCTGCAGTCCTAACGTCCCTTTGGCTTCAAAAGAAAGTGAGGTATCTGATGATGAAAGAAGACGATCTGCTGAAAAAAGTAGCAGCAGTGCTGGTGAAGGAAAAAAGCGTCATGTCAATGTGTTTTCCTGGAAAATCAGAAGTGCTGGTGATAATGCAAACAAGTATGATGAACGAGACAATTTGCATGACAACAAGGAATAAAAAGATCAGTCCCCAGCTGATGAACAACAAGAAAAGAAAGAAAAGAGTGACACAAATGTTGAAAGCAAAGTAACACTGGAGAAGCTTCCACAAGAAGAACATCTCTCTCAAGAACACACTGAAAAGCCCAAGAAGAAGGAGGCTGATAAGAAATAGAAGACTGACAGCGACAACAATGAAAAGCTCAACTCTAAAAGGCGTTCTGTACATGACAAGCAAACAGAGAAAGAAAAGGAAAAAGAAGAACTTCCCAACCTAGCTGGGGACCAAGTTACTAAAAAGAGGAAGTCCAACAAAGACCCTACTGACAAGCCTTTAAGTAAGAAGGCAAAGAGGGACAAATATCCACTGGAACCTCAAAAGGATTAGGAGCCTGCTAAGAAGCGTGAACACAGATAAGAAGCGACAAATATCCAACAGAAAAGTGGAGCGACAATTGAGGACAATAAGAAGAGCAACAAGCATATCACTGGCAAGGAAGCTCAACGTGATGATGAAGTGCATCAAAAATCTGCTAAGAAGCGTGAACACAAAGAGAAACATCTTCAAAAATCCCCCACCAAACTGGAGAACAAGGAGAAGGGGAAGAAGGCAGGATAACCAAAAAAGCACAACGCAAAGGAAAATCCAGTAGATGATGTGCAATCAGAGATGTAGCAGTTATAGATTGTTGTAGTACGGAAAGGCTATATGTCTAGTGTGGAACCTTCCAACAGCTCAGATTTAGAAGAAAATGATCCGACTTATGAATGTGAAGAGGCCGATCATGAGAACGAGCAGAAAGAGGTAGAAGAAGAGGTCACCATTCGTCAACCTATAAAAGCCGCCCGAAAGAGCAACAAGCCTTTGTTACAGTCCAAAGGCGACAGTGCTGCTTTGGTGCTGGTGAAAGCAGCCAGCTCAGGGAAGGGGTTCAGATTGTGCAGGAAGACCTAGTTTTAAAATCTGAGGGGGTGTTAGTGAAAAGAGAACATACCAGAAGGCATTCATTGCGAGAATGTTTATGCATTCATTCTCATCTCTCGTGGCACAGCTTAATGAAGCTCAGGCTGAGGCAGCCGGATCCATGGGGTTCGCTCCCTTCCTCAAAGTTGATGTGAAGCAAATCTCGGGCAAGTTTTCCAAGTGGCTAGTGGAGAGCTTTGACCCATACGCTGTCTGCTTTAGACTTCCAGATGGGTAGAAGTTTCCGGTCACAGCATTTGGCGTGCATGTGACCCTGGGTGTCCCTTTGGGGGGAACGGAAATCATTGAAATCAGCAAGTCTTCAATGGACGATAAGCATGATGAGCTGCATATTGCGTGGTTAAAGGAATGAAAACTCCAGAAGAATGCCCCTGAACTCACTTGAATGCCAAAGTTCATTCTGGCCCAAAAAGACGGGGGTGAAAGCTTCAAGAGGAACTTCATCATATACTTGGTGAACTGCTTTCTAAATGGACCGAAGAACTGCTACTGCAGCAACTACATCCTTAAATATCTCAAGGATGTGAGCCAAATTGCATCCCTAGACTGGTGCCATTTCGTAATGGATAAGCTGATAACCAGTGCCAGGCACTATAAGGAGAGTACAAATGCAAAAGGGGTGCACTTTTACGGTCCGCTCTTCTTCTTGATGGTCAATTTTCCTATTCAACAATGTATCCCTTGGTCAAATTCGTGATCAATAAAAGCAAACACGGTGGTCATGTAAAAAAAACGAATACCTTAGTGCTCAACAGTTAAATGACTAGGGATCAATAACTTGTGCTTTAGTGATCAATAAGTTATACATCAGTGATCAACTGTAGATACCTATATAAGTAGTCGAATTCCTTATACGAAGTATTTTTTTTGATGTTTTTGTATTGGCAGATGTTGTACTTAGACAGGGTTGTCTTCATGAAGAGAAGAGTCAATAGATGATTCCCTACAATGTCTACATGAACTAATGAGCACAACAAGAAAAGGATAGAAGATAAGGACCGGAGCCATGGTTTTGGGAGAGGCACTATTGAACCTCGCCTGAATGTGCCATACCCAACAATACATGAGGAGCATCCTGCGGAAGACATCAGGAGCTCTCAAATTCAGGTAGTAAGCAATACATGCTTATCTTCGTTGCAAATTATTTGACAAATGCTCGTTGCTGATTAATACATATCTGATTAGTGATTCCTTTACTTCAATCAATGGAATCCTTCTCTGCATTGTGATCAATAGAGAGTAATATTGGTGATCATAAGCTGCCCAATTAGCAAAAGCTGCCTAGTTAGTGATCAATTTAGAATGGAGTCTTTTTCCCCCGTTGCTCAATTTAGAGCTTGTTTACTAATTGAACATCAATGTTGTGATTGGTTACCAAATGGGCGTAGTGCTAGTGACAAAGTAAATACATCTTTTGTTCTTTCCGTGCGATGCTTAAAGTCTAATATCGTAAAATATTTACTTTATTGAAAAATATAGAAAGCCATGGTGGAGAAGGCTGTTGGTAAGGAGGCAGTCGAGGAAGCATTTGATTTCCCACGACTGGAGGCTCAAATTGAAGATGTTGAAGAAATAAAGAAGACAGAATTTGAGGTAATAAATAACCCCCATCTATGCCCATTGCTTAGAGTTTCGTCACTATGTATGAATGCCGATTAGTAGTGTATGGTGATCAATAGTTCTATGATCATTGATTTAATATATATGGAGATTACTAATCAACCCTAACTTAACTTGAATTTTATGTCTTTGTATGGATTATGTACTGACTTATCAGTAATCATTGTTTTAGTGATCATTGTTAATCACATTAGCGATCACTGAAAATTCGTGTCTACTTATTTTATTTGTTGGTTGACGATTATTGCTATTGTGTATAGTGATTACTATAGAATGATAATTGGCATAAGATTGGTGATCAGATTACTTATTGCTCGAACACAACTTGTATTTGGATTGCTCTTTTGTTGGTGATCACTAGAGATGTTATTTGTGATCAGTTAGCAGAAGATTGGTGATCATATTACCTAGTGTTGAATTTTTTTTTTCAACATTGCTTCTGTTCCTTAGTTGGTGATAATTGAAGATGCTATTTATGATCCGTTTGTATATGATTGGTGATCTTGTTACTTACTATTTACTGTTTTTTTCGTGACTGCTTCAATTTCAATTCTTTCATTGAGTTGTAATCAAGGCTCATGTTATTAGTGATCAAAAGTGATGCTTTTAGGGATAATTTTTCTATTACCCACTTTTACAATTCGATGGTTGTTCAGTGTGTCAATGATCAACAAGCATGTTGTAACTGATCAGCCAACATATGTATTTGTTTATTTATGTATTTATGTATTTATTTATTTATTTTTAAAAATTGTAGAGAGATGTTGACAAAGTCGTTTTTGCCGCGAAACAATTGGCGTTGGCTTATAGAAATTTCACAACCATCATAAATTGCAAGTGCAATAAGTATGGTGAGAGTGAAGATCTTCAAAACATACGAGACAAAGCAACGGAAATGTTCGCCTCATTCTACGATGCTGCTACTCAAAAATCTTAGAGAGAAGCTCAGGGTTTCAAAACTAATCTTATGAAGGACGTTGTTGCAGACCTTTAAAGTGCTCACGTGGAGTTTCAAAATCTTCAACTAATACAGAAAGCGAACAACGACCTCTGTGCTCCTTCATTCAACCCCACAGTTCCACTTGACAAACCATATGGTTAAGCTGAAATTCCGGGGACACATTGGTTTCCGATGCAAGCATCATTGTTGAAAAGGAATAGCACCTTAAGGATGCGGTGTTAGATCAGGCAAAAGCATTACGAAGAAGGATCGTAGCATGCCGTCGTACAGTCTAGGACTGGGACTAAGTCAACAAGTTACCTATGTGCCTCATCCAAGCACTGTTGTGGTTAATGAAAATGATGGCATTGAAGTTGGCGATGATAGTGCTCCATTTAGAATCCCACTTAGGAGCACTTCTCAGGTGAACCGTGAGCTTAGTGTCAAGAAACCATTGGACAAAAAGCCCAAAGAAGGCGACGAGCCTGCTTCTAAAAAAGGTGAGGTTAGGAAGCAAAGTATTAAGATTAAAAATCCAACCCTGCAGTAGCAGAGGACTAGCTCAAAAGTACCACACAATGCAAAAGAGCCCGCAAGACAAAGAAAACGAGCACTGTCATTAGAGGCTGAGCATAAGCAAACCCACGCTGAGAAAACTAACAGTAGTCCAGCAGCCAGACATGAGGCTGGAAAACAGACCAAGCCTGCTGTGCATGGTGAACGTAGTAAGCAAAGGTCTAAAAAAGCTGCGACAAAGTAACCAGGGTAGCAGCAGCAGAAGCCGCCATTGAATGCATAGGCCTGTGAAAGCCAAACTGGTGCGAGAAAGGAAAGTTGGAGGAAGTAGGGCCATTGGATGCACTGAAAAAGCGGCAGCCTAAAAATCTGCCTTTAGCCTACTGCTCGTCGTATGTGATCCGACTGACAAAGCTCAACAGTGAACTCTCTTAGGATGAGCTAACCATATCTGAGTATGTTTTTAGCAAAGTCAAAGACGTGGATGATAGATAATATCTCTAATCAATCTTCTTTATATGTTAAGTGGTGTTTTTGGCAAAGCATTCTATTGTGCGGTTAATAATCAAAGGGTATATGATTGGGGATCAGTAGCTTTTGTGATTAGTGAATAAATATTTGATTCACTTTGTACAAATGCTTACTTTTTTTAGTGTTTTTGCGTGGCTAGTGTTGATCAAGTGTTATTTGCTTGTGATCAATATGGGTAATTGGTGATTAGTGGTTGTGTGTTTGGTGATCAATAGTTTTCTGAATCGCGATAAGTGATTGTTTAGTTGGTGATGAATAATTTTGTGATTGGTTATCAGTAGTTTGGTGACTAGTGATCAACTTGGGATCACTTGAATAAATGATTACTTCAATCTTGCATTGTAATTCACTGCTTATATAATTCAACTATTATCTTTGTTGTTGGTGGATATTTGATTCACTTTGTATGAATGTTTACTTTCTTCAAAGCTTTCCCCTGGCTAGTGTTGATCAAGTGTTATTTGCTTGTAATTAATATGGGTGTAATTGGTGATCAGGGGTTGTGTCTTTGGTGATCAATAGTTTTCTGATTTGCGATCAGTGATTATTTGGTTGGTGATGAATAATTTGGTGGCTGCTGATCAACTTGGGATCACTTGAGTAAATGATTACTTCTTCAATCTTGCATTGTAATTCACTCCTTATATAATTCAACTGTTATCTGTATTGCTGGTGGATATTTGATTCAATTTGTATGAATGCTTACTTTCTTCAGTGTTGTTGCCTGGCTAGTGTTGATCAAGTGTTATTTCCTTGTCTTCAATATGGGTGTAATTGGTGATCACTAGCTGTGTGTTTGGTCATCAATAGTTTTCTGATTTGCGATCAGTGATTATTTGGTTGGTGATGAATAATTTTGTGATTGGTGATCGGTAGTTTTGATCAACTTAGGATCACTTGAGTAAATGATTACGTCTTCAATCTTGCATTGTGATTCACTGCTTATATAATTCAACTGTTATCTATGTTGCTGGTGGATATTTGATTCACTTTGTATGAATGTTTACTTTCTGCAATGTTTTCCCCTATCTAGTGTTCATCAAGTGTTATCTGCTTGTGATCAATATTGGTGTAATTGGTGATGAGTGATCTTGTCTTTGGTGATCAATAGTTTTCTAATGCACGAACAGTGATTATTTGGTTGGCGATGAATAATTGTATAATTGGTGATCAGTAGTTTGGTCGATGGTGATCGACTTGGGATCACTTCAGTAAATGATTACTTCTTCAATCTTACATCGTAATTCACTGCTTATATAATTCAACTGTTATCTTTGTTACTGGTGGACATTTGATTCACTTTATACGAATGTTTATTTTCTTCAATGTTTTCCCCTGGCTAGTGTTGACCAACTGTTATTTGCTTGTGATCAAAATAGGTGTAATTAGTGATCAGTGGTTGTGTCTTTGGTGGTCAATAGCTTTCTGATTCGCGAACAGTGATTATTTGGTTGGTGATGAATAATTTTGTGATTGGTGATTAGTCGTTTGGTGACTGGTGATCAACTTAGGACCACTTGAGTAAATGATTATTTCTTCAATCCTGTATTGTAATTCACTGCTTATATAATTCAACTATTATGTTTGTTGCTGGTGGATATTTGATCAACTTTGTATGAATGTTTACTTTCTTTAATGTTTTCCCTTAGCTAGTGTTGATCAACTGTTATTTGGTTGTGATCAACATGGGTGTAATTGATGAATAGTGGTTGTGTGTTTGGTGATCAATAATCTTGTGATTGGCAATCAGTGATTGTTTGGTTGGTGATGAATAATTTTGTGATTGGTGATCAGTAGTTTGGTGACTGGTGATCAACTTGGCATCACTTGTGTAAATGACTACTTCTTCCATTGTGCATTATAATTCACTGCTTATATGATAAGCAATGCCTTTTCCCCAATAAACATGTTGTCTAGTCATCGATCAACAATTTCACATTGGTGCTTGGTGTCTTTATGGTAAGGTGATCATTACTTATGTGATTTGTGATCAATATGTGATCACATGCATAAATCTTACATGTGTTTTTTTTAAATTTCCTAGTAAGTATTTAACCATTCTTTTTCATTTTGATTTTGCAGTGAATCTTTGTTTGACTGCTATGGCGATAAGGAGGCCACTAGGGCTTCTATGGTCACTCTAAGGCCAAGAGAGTTGCTTAAGATGAATGTCATCAACATATGATCCAGCATACTAAATGATCGGGAGAGAAAAAGGGATCTCGCCAGTCCAAGCAGATTGTTCATGTCATGCGATCAAAGTGTAAGTGTCTCACACTCAACTTATTGGTCAATAATAACTGCATCAGCGATCATACCTAAAACATTAAGTAATTGAAATATGTACAACAAATTTCTCACCAAGAATGGTCTATCTTCAGCAGTAAATTACATTGCATAAACATACATTGTGTTTTCTTCGATGTAGTATTTCTTTAGTAGATAAATGTTGAGAGCCACTATATTCGAAAAGAGATATGAAGATTTTAAGGTTTTAATGGACGGAGAGTTGCAAAGATGTCCATGGATCAAAATAAAGCAAATTGACTTAGTAAGGGTGATGTTCAGTGAATGGCCATAACACACTTGGCTTCTTAAAAAAAATACGTTTGATTTATATTGTATATATCTGCTAATGTTCACATGTGTTTTTTTGTGTTCTTTTTACTAAAAAAATGTAGGTTTTCATCCTCGTGTGTCACAATAGTCAGTTCTTTTTGCTTTGCTACAACTTGAGGGACAAGAAGATTGATGTCATCGATAACTTGCTTGCAAGAGTATCATTTAAGGTTCTTTATTCAGAATTTCCAGTGAAATTGGTGAAGTTTTAAATACTATACTGTTTATAACTATGCTGATGTGATTACATTGCAATTCTAATAGTGGCAATTTTTTTTGAAACTTTGTGCTGAGCAAAGTACTCAGCATGTACCTGGAGGGTTTACAACATCCTAAGCATGCGATGGTTAAAAACATAAAGGCGGCACGCTTGAAAATTCCATGGAGGATAGCTACAAATTTCACAGATTGTGACATATTTTGTATGAGATACATGGAGAGCTACTTTGGGAAAGGAGAGAAGTGGGAGTTCGGACTGAATGTGAACAATGTAAGCATTACAGTGGAACACTGACTTTGCTAGCAATGTAAAAAAAAAAAACCAATGTTACTAATTCATCATGAAATATCTTTTGTCCTTAGGATACAAAGTTGAACCTTTTGAGGGCCCGGTACTGTCATGACATAGTCACTTATGAGGGCAACAGGGCAAGATTCACGGCAACTAAAAGGGCGAAAGATTTTAAGGAATTCGGGACAATTTATCCCAATCTAAAGAAAGACGCTAAGAAGGACTAGGCTTATCCCTATCCTGTTTCTCTATGTTGCGAATAATTTTGTAAATGAAAATTACTTTGTATATATTATATTACACATTGTGTAAAATTTTATCCATTTTAGGTTTCATGAAAATTTTCACGGCACTAAATTTAGTAGAGATATAAAGAATGATCATCAAACATAGTTATGGTGATCACTGACAGCATTAGCATTTATCAGCAACTATAGTTCTCCTTATAAGCAAAAGCAATAGTAAAAATCACCAAGACCTGACCTATTAATAAGTAAGCAAATACAAGTAAGAAGATGTTGATCACCCAAAAAATGTTGAGTGATCACCAAAGACACTTCTAGCGATCCCAAACACACATCCTTTGATCACCACTACTAGACCTGTCGATGAGACACTAGGTCTCATTCTTTATAAAAACATATGTTGCTATCCTGATGATAACCAACCCCAAATGCAGCAAAATAATATATATTAACCAATATAATCCACCCAAAATTAGCATGTATATGGTGTGAGCATGAGAACATGGTCTGATCACCAAAGCATAATTGTAATGATCACCAAGACTGTAATTATCCATCACCAAATGATAACTTCTATTTAAAAAATATATGATGATGTTTGATCATAGTAGAACGCAAATACAATACAGTAACACTCTTCGAAGATATCATTCACAATATATTTAATGAAAAAAACCAACGTAATTGTGTTGAAAACCACAAATGCATATGGTAATCACCAAACATGGTTCTAATGATCACCAAAACTGGTACTGCCGATCATATTTCTTCTTTAAAAACGTGTACAACATAAATATGTTTGATTACAAGAAAACACAAACACAACATAAATATGTTTGGCAAAAAGAAACATATTTATGTTGATCACCATAAAAGATCATGTGATCATCAAACACAGCTCTAATGATCACTAAAAACGTATACAATCGATAGAGTGATCACTGACAATATGTTGAACATCGTACATTGATATAGTGATCACCAAACATAGCTCTAACGATCACCCAACACAGTTGTGATGATAACCAAAACTAGATCTGTTGATCAGCAATGGATATCATGCATAGAAACATACGATATGATTTTTATGATCATAACCCACAAATACGAGTATCTCTAACAATATTTTTCATGAAATAGAAACATATTTAAGGTTATCACTAGAAAAGATCCTCCGATCACCAGACATAGCTCTACTGATCACCAAATCAGTTCTCTAAGTGAACCTATATATTATAACTCTGTAAACACATTTTCATCATTCCAACAGCTGATCATCAAAAGGAACACTAATGATCAGTAACACCAATCCTACTGATCACTAACTTATACCTATCAAAAACTATTTTTTTTTAATAGAAGAAACACACACAACCACGCACACCTACACATAGTGCACTAGCGTCTCCTTTTTTGGACAGTTTCTACTGTTATGGGAAGTAACCTGATTGCATTAGTGGCACATTTCCATGCATGACTGGTGCTTAACAGCCTTCTCAACCCTCATCTTCATCCTTTTTCCTCTTCCCTTCGTTACGGATGTCAGAGGTGGATGTATCTCAATCTGGTATGGCACCGCACACCCAAAGTAGGTCTGCAAATCTGCTGCTGCGTTATTCGTTGACTCACCACCTATGTCGTGAAATTGATGCTCCATTGAAGTTATTGAACTTAACAATAGCTGCAGCATGGTGGGGGTGCGCCCGGCCAGATCCACACACTTGTAAAACTGAGACCACACAACAGCTATGAGCTTATTTTGCGTGGCTACTTCTCCACAAGCATCTCCCATAACTGTAACACCCCCAGCCCCTAGGGCTAAAAACGTTACATTTTCTTAACTTTTTACTTCAATTCTGGGACGAAACGAACAGAGTTTTCCCTAAAAACTTACCATTCCCAGGCTAAAAGCCTTACAATAAATCCCTGCAAATCAATGTAAGCATAAAGCATTTAAAAGAAGCTCAACGTCTACACGCCGGAGTTCATAACTCAACAAGCCACTCGCTCGGAGTACACCCAACATAATAGTTCATGAATAAAGAAGAAACGAAGGATACAACTCAACGGTTCACACAACCAGAGTGTGGGGTTTACATCCCAAAACATAACTAATTTTGACGAAGAAGACATCTAACTAGTTAGATGGTTTGCTCATATGGCCATACAGAGCGACTCATAAACAATATGCATTACATGAACTAGAATATCTATTTACAAACGTTTAAAAACTTTACAAGACTACATTAAAGATGTAAGTAGGCACACATGACACCTTGCAAGCGGGAATAGATTCCGTCTCGACATAGCAGACTTAACTTTTCCCTGTCATAAAGAAAACCTGGGGGAAAAGGGGAAAGAGTAGTGGGATGAGCAACCACACGCTCATTGAGTGTCCCCCGACCCCCTTAAAACCAAAACCGTTTCAGGCAATAATATTCATATTGGTCACATATCACGTATTCGTACTTTACTATCGTATTAGGCATTCAGAAAGTTCTTATGGAAGGATTCCTAACCATAAACTTCATTTTAACCAGTCAAACATATTTCTAGGTCCCCATATGACTAAATTCCTTTACTAACAAGCAGTTAAGCACATAAACAAGCATCAAGGGCTAAGCATAGGAAACTTTCTTTTTCATAAACATAACTTCTTAGCATTTTATTCGAACTATGCATGAAACCCTATTCCCATGATGTGCACAAAAGGTTATCTCTTTTTATAATCATACTTTTCGTGGCATTTCATTCATATGAGGTGCATAAGACATACACATTTCAAGTCTCAATCAAATCTCATTCATAGGGTATGCACGAATATGCTCATAAGACTTTCTTTTCATACTCTTAACGTACTTAATATTTCATTCATAAGCTATACTTAGAACATGCACATGTCATACTCAGAAAGCTTTCTTTCTTTTTACTGAAAACACTTTATTTAGCCTCTAGAGGCTCATAAAAACTCTTCTCTTAGCCTCTTAAGGCTCATATTCTTTTGAAAGAATCTCTTTCATCTTAGTCTCATAATGATCCTTAAAAACTTTCTTTCTGAAATACTTAAAAAGGCAAAACGCCAACTGCTCTTCTCATTTGATAAGAAACTACTTCTGGGCATAAGATCACCATAAAGTGCTGGTTGGAAGATATCTACACTCAATCCCAGTGAGATTAACTCACTTTAAGCTCTTTCTCCTAGAATGGCAACTAACTTTTGGACCTTAACCCTCGTCAACGTCTCTAGGGGCTACTCCCTAGGCTAGGGATTCCCCCGTTCAAGCAGGTTCACTCCCATCTATTGTCCCTAAGCACTTATCTTATCCATTTAAACTAGTCATAACGACTAATAAGTTTGCTGCCTCTAACAGCGAAATCCTTTGTCATGCAACTCACGCCTTTGTAAAACTCTTTAGTGATTCCCCCGTTCAAGCGAGTTCACTCCCAAAACTGTATTCATTTAATTAAAATAGGCCATCATGCATTAATAGTTATGGCTACTATCATTTCAAAACATGAAATCCTTCTTTGAAAAACTCACCCTTATGCACATAATGCAATTCGAAGATATCGAAGGGAAGGAGGTCCACATATATCACATTTAAGGGCTTCATAATCAATTCAACACAATGCGCCACACATGGCCTCGCAATTCACACGATTGCGGTCAATTCACAACCCGAACTCCCTCCTCACAAGCACCGTACCACAAGAACCTCGAACCACTCATAGTTCTTCCTCAAACCATCCAACTACCATCTCGGTTTCAATTCACAATTTAGTATTCTAATCATCATGATATACTAAAGACCGATATGTAAACTTGCGTAACTCACCAATGCTTAACTTGCCGAACCAATAAATAACAATTAGCAATGCGCTGCAACCAACGGTTATAACCATACATACATATGTGCACACACACACACACACACACACACACACACACACACACACACACAC
>JACYFF010028148.1:0-13400 GCA_017589665.1 Selenicereus undatus
ATATATATATATATATATATATATATATATATATATCTGTGGGACAAGTAAGATTAAGCTGCCATGTATCGGAATCATTTGGTCATGATACTAAGACTTTACATCAGCAATGCTCCCATTACTTTCTGTCATTGACTTATTCCTGCCCTAGTTACCTTGAATCATTCAGATGCATCATTTCTTTGCTGCTAACACTCTCTTGATTTGTAATGAGGTGTTTATGGAAATTCTCATATGTGGTCTGTGGGGACTTTTTCAAACACATCTAAGCAGCCTTTCTTATAGGTGTTTTAAACCCTGACAATCTCAGTCGTTTAATTCTCTCTTTCCATAATAGAGCCTATAATGACTCCTGGTGTGCATTACTATGTGATTTGCAGTTTTTTATAAGCATATTTGACTCATTCTACCTACAGCTTGCAGCTTAGTTATCACTATGTTCGTAGTTTTACTGTTATCTACTTGAACCCCTTGCTTCTATTTGGGTACTATACATTTATTGCTTGCAAAGTCTTTGGTTGCTTCAGACCCAATCATTGAGTGCCCTTTCAGCAATTAATGTATCCATATTGTTCGTGTTGTTATAGCACCGTAACGTTATGCTGGCATACTACTCTATGGCCATGACTGCATGTCGTTATTCAAGTTATTTTGGCAATCCTTTCTTTTCTAGTACAACCTAGTTTGGTAATGATAAACAACGATTTCTATTATTTCCATCTGCCAATAGTTTTGAAGTTTATATGTCTACCCAAGACTTCCACTTGTTGCAAATTGTTTTATTGATGGATGACATCATGTTCAGTCATAAGATTGACTCCTTCATTTTGATGTACTGTCTTTTCCAACATCAGATGAATAAAATTTTTCTTCTGATAGTGTTGACCCTTATCTTTGTCATTTTACTCACATACGGATACCGTATAACTTTTCAAAAGCCGCTTTGGTAACCTGTTACATTTCTTCACCTTCATTACTTAATACTCTCTCTCAACTTCATAACATCGTTCATTTACTTTACTATCATGACCATCTTGAATAAACTGCATGTCTTGTATATGCAGGACATTTATATGTCTTACTTCTTTCATTACGAATCCTCATCCTTTCATTCATTCAGCTTACATGCCTATCCTTCATAACCAATAAAGAAATATCTTTGCAAGAGTTCATGGTGTGGTTGCATCTCTCTGCACTTTAGATCGCCCCTTGTCTTTTAAATTTACTGAGACCAGTAAGCAGTTGAATGTGTTATGTATAGTATTGCTGGAAACATATTCATTGGGCATTCAATGAAGTTTGATTGGTATACGTTGTTATCATTATGGAGATGAACTGATTGTGTACTTATAGAAGATGACTTGTAAAGATCTTAAGGTTAGTTTGAGAAATGTGGAAAGACTAGACGTGTATTTTCATGGACTGAGAGAAGAAAAATCCTATTTCTGCCCTAATTTTATTATGCAAGCAAGTGAATTATCATGTCAGTAATATATTGACTATTAGTGATTTGTCAACCACACTTGGTATATCCATATCCATATTTCCAGTTGGTGGATTTAGAAATGTTTCATCTGAGGACTATCAGGATTGTTTCTCCCCAAGAAACATTGATTTTCAGATCAACCTAGTTCTAGGTGCTCAATCCATTTTCAAAACCCCTATCATATGACCCCCAACAGAGTCCAAAGAATTAAAGACTCAGTGGATGAATTATAAGGAATTTGTTTAACCAAGTGTGTCGCTGTGCGGAACCTCAGGTTCATACGAAGAAGAAAGACAGAACCTTATGGTTGTGTACTACACACAGAGAGTTGCACAAGATCACTGTCAAAATAAGTGCCCTATACCTTGAACAAATGATTGATGGGATTAATTGTCAGCAGCAGATGTCTTTTCCAATAATGATTTAAGGTTCGAACATCACACCTAAACCATGCAACCACAGTTTATCTTTTGCAAGAATACCCATTTATAGTAATTCTTGTTTGCTTGTCTCATCTTCAAAACTTGATACTATCAAATATTGTTTCATCTCCCTTGCATTTCAACCCGATGTTTCTTATTAGCGTGATCTTCCATGTCTTCGCCAACCCATTGTTAAGTATGCAATACATTTTTATTCAACCTTATATGATTGTCAACATTGCAGTGCTCTCGACCTTCACCATCTTTATTTCATGATCATAAGTTGTAGTTCATTTCGTTGAGAGCTGATTCCCACATCTACCTTACATCTCATTTATTCATAATAATACGCTCGTATAAATTATTCTGAATTCATAATATAATTCAACTCTCATTGGTGTGGGTGATTGCAATTGTCATGATCCCCTTACTCTCCCCACACATATACCTTACATGGTCATAATTCAACTGTCATTGGTGTCGATGATTGCAATTGTCATGATCCCCTTACTCTTCTTATTTTGAACTTCAACTCCCACACATATACCTTACAAGCTCATAAGTAAACTCTAGCTTTTCTGTTTAATCTTATTATTGGACGTGAATTTGGTTTTATGTGAGCAAAGGCACATTTCTCATGTCACTTGTTCAATCTATTTACTTATGCATTGGTACTTTGCTCTTCAATCTATGGATCTATTTGTGGCACTCACAATTTTCACACCTATATTTTATATCCTCATAAGTGAATTTCAGTAATCCTTATTTAATCTTATTTTCGTACTGAACTTGGCTCCATATGAGCAAATGTATGTTTCCCACTACAGCCTATTCAATCCGTTTAACTATTAATTAGGCCTTGCTTGTTCAAGCTATTTCTTTACCCATTGTACCTTGTTTATCCAATCCATTTATCTATCCATTGGCCCTATGCTTGTCTAATCCATTTATCCATCTATTACACTTTGCTTGTGCAATCTAGTTGTCTATCTATTGCATTTATCTCGTTCCTTGTGGCTATAAAGTCACCTAGTGAAACCCAGTTACTTGTCATCTTGTTTCCAGTTGATCAGTTAAACCCGAGTATAACCATCCCATCTTTCTCCTTGGTGGATTATTTATTGAACCCTTTATGATCCATATTTAAAAACGACGATTCTTGTGCCATTATATTTCAAAATTCATGATACACTTATGGTTGTCTTTATTCTAACTACCCCATGATAATCTCTCCTTTATTTGCCTTTTGTAGTCTCATTGTTCATTTCTTTTGTATGCAATGATTCATTTGGCTAGGAATTTCACCACTCCCATCCCTAACCATGGTCATTTCATTGCCCTTTATCGACCGGGAGCAGATCCTTGAGTAGTCGGATAAAGGGAGATCCTGTGAGATATTAGGATGTTTAGATGAGGAAATTTTTATAAGGGTATAACTCAAGCACTGTCTAATTATATTGGAGTGAGCCAGAAGAAACATTGAGTACAAGGTCAGAGCTAACCCAAGCAAGCATTAAGAGGGAAAATTCAAGTACATGTCGAGGTGATACAAGGTCGACAAAGCAGTTGTGCTGGCAAAACAAAGAAATAACCAAAGTCTCAAATGAGATATAAAGTATTCCGAAGGGGTTATCTAGTCAAGGGTGTCAGGAGACTGGATATCAATGCTAATTAAGCCCTCATTACTTTGGGCTTTATGAGTCAGTAGTGTAGAGTACCTCATTTGCAGTAACAAGGTTCTTTTCTTTCGAAGAGAATATCACTTTTGAAGCAGAGTAATTGAGTTTATTGAAGCATTTGTGTGAGAAGTATCCAGATCTACTACTGAAACATGGGGTTAAGAAGTTATACAATATGTACACCCTTAGTCGGTATACATTCAGCAAATTATACCCCTTCAGAGGGAAACATTGGGAACCAATGGCCCATGTGTTTTAAAGCAGCATTGCATATAGTTGACAAGTGTTATAAGTTTCGAGGACGAAACTCTTTAAGGGGGGAAGGCTGTAATAACCCGACCGTAACCCATATTTATTTATTTCATCAATCATGTTTATTCATTTACTTTATTATGTTTATTGACCTAATCACTCATGGTTAATTTCTTAACGAAATCATGTTATTAAATTCAACTACAGTTAATTTATTTATTTATTGAATTCCATTAAGTTATTTAAAATTTCCACCTTTATTTATCATATTTAATCATCCCGGTTTGGAGATATTTCATTTTGGGTACCACCTTGCAACTCAAGTTTCATTGATTGATTAAATATCGAGTGAATCGATATTGGGCCTCGGTGAGTATAAATTAGTGATTAATTATTTTCTTATCTTCGGTAAACTTTAATTCTAAGCAATACAAATTTTTATTTTTGTTCAACACTCCAAATAATTTTTCCAGCCCCAATTTATCCTTTTGGGCCCAAAACAAAAGCCTAAAACCTTACTAACTTTTGTTATTTCACTAAATACTCATTTTAGCACCTAATTTTAATTA
Organism: Selenicereus undatus; assembly: GCA_017589665.1. NCBI lineage: Eukaryota > Viridiplantae > Streptophyta > Magnoliopsida > Caryophyllales > Cactaceae > Selenicereus > Selenicereus undatus. Next base: position 4,409 of record JACYFF010028148.1, read on the forward strand.
GCAAAAAGTTAATTTTTGGGTGGATAATTTTCAGCCATATGTGGCTATAAATTAACCATTTTTACACACAAAATTCAGAAAAAAAAATCACAAGCCCATTCTCCATTTTCTCTCTCTGCCTCACGGTGGCTGGGCTGAAAACAGGGGCAGCAGCTGCTGCTCCTTTTTGCCACCCATTTTGGTGGTTCCAGCTACTTTTCTGGCCACCTCCCAGCTGCCTCGTGTTCCCCTTGCTGCTAGCTATCATGTCCAACCCCCCAAATTACTCAAAATAGCCTCCTCCTCTCTCTATTTCAAGCCTAAAGTAAGGTATATCCTCATCCCTAAGTTGTTTTATTTTGAAATTTTGGGGTTATTTTGGTTGTGATTATTGTTTATATGATCAAATTGATAGTTATTGTGCAATTTTTATTGAGTTTGGAGATGTTTGGAGTTATAGGTATTTGATCAAGAGCATGATTTCATGGTTTTGTAATTGTTGAATTGCCACTGTTGAAAATTATGGAAATTATGGGATTGTCCAAAAATTCTAAAATTTTTAATGTAGATTATATATATTATTTGGGATTTTTTGGAAAAAGGTCATGAATTTTGGAGGTATAGTAAGTGAGTTATGGAATTTTGAAGAAAACTGCCCTGTTTTGGATACGAATTTAGTAATTATGTATTAGTGAAGTTGTTTAGAGTTTGGATATATGTATATATGAGGCCTTAAATCATATTTTGTATCTGATTGTGGTGATTTGAAATGATTTCAAGTGAGTTTTATGTGAAAAAGGAAGAGAAAGTTAAATCAGTGAAGGGTTGAAATTTTAGGAAATTAGGGCTGACTTTGGGACTAAACTGGTAATGAATGGTGCAGATAAAAATTATGATTTTTGGTGGGTAGATCGTTCAGTGTGTTATCTTTCAACTACCTCTTGAATCGCCCTAATTCGAGGTATGTGGAAAACGTTATGGTTGTTTTACCAAAACTGCGCAGAATGAGATCAAAACTGATACACTTGTGTTTTAGTCCCATTTTGGGATCCTATTGTGGGAATCATGTTTTGAGTTGTACGTGAATGTTTTTGGAGTCTTCTTAATATTTTCATATTGGGGTTTTAGGTCTCCATTAAAGGTCTAGAATGAAAGTTATGAATTTTTGAAATGAACTGACCTGCTTGGGTGTAAATCAGGTTGTTATTACAATTTTTGTGCAGTTTATACTTGGAGGAAACTTCTAAAAATTTAATTGCAGATTTTTCATATTATTTCTGAATTTTCTATAGGATCTCATGAATTGTGGTTGAGTATTTTGAGTTTGGTGATTTTTGGAGGCATTTTGAGTAATTGTATAAAGAGCAATAATAAAGATTAAGTGAGATTTATCATGCACTCATTCTGTGTATTTTTGGTCAAGTCATTTAAGGGGGAAATAAATATTCATGGATTTTCATGGAGCTTTTAGCTTGATTAATGAGGAAGATGAAGACAAATATACAATTGGGAGCTTGTTTATGAGCTTTGATTCAGTTATGGATTTTACACAGAAAATACCATTCTTGGTGAGCTTAATAGCTTCTATTGAGTTCAATGACCCATTTGAGGTGGAATTCTTTAACTAATGGATTTATGAATGAAATACGGAAGTGGGATGTTGTGACTCAGAAACCATATTTATCAGACCAAGTTATTGCAGTTTGTGCTATTTGAACCAAGATATACCTCTCTTGGCCTCAGACCTGTATTACTTACTCAATTCAGATTGTATCAAATGTATTTATTAAGCTATTCTAGTGTACTCGCTGGTATCTTGAATCAAGTTATACATCGGCAAGCCTTAAACCCGTATCGGCAAGCCTTAAACCCGTATCAGTAACCTATTTCAGAAAAGGCCATAACCACTCTTTCAATTATCACCATCAAGGCCTTTTCCTTTGTAATCTCATTTATCTCATTGTGGACTATTTTACTTTCATTTACTTTATATCAAATTTAATTACTTTCATCAATTCAATTTTGATGTTATATTAAAATACACAAGCTATTATACCATTTAATTACTCAATTTATGTTACCCATACTTTTACTTACTCAATCATGCGAGTAAGGATCATTTACTGACTATACATACTTACAATGACATTTATGAAACAGAGTTGAGGCTTAGTTATCGTTCCCTATTATGCGTAAGTGTTATCAAGTCAGAACATATTTAGCAAGTCCGATGATATTTATGAAACAGCTAACTTGTGTCAAGTCAGATGATATTTTTAAAGGCTCAAGGCACGTCCATTGCCTGTATCTTCAGAAAGCAGATCATGTTTATCATGTTACAACTCTTAATGAGTTTATCAATGAATCAGTTTATACAGTAATTTTCCATTTAACTTGTGACCTCGTCAGTTATCATTTATAGGGCGTCAGCCCATCATTTACCCGCGCGGCTTCAGGCCAACTCTTGATCGAATTGGCAGGTGTACACCTATGTATAGATCATATTAGTGCAAGGGGTTCACATCCAGATAATAATGAGCAATTCAATTTCATATTACTTTCATTTTCATTGTTATTGCCAACTAAATGAATTGCAAAGTTGGGTACCCATCAACAGTGTTTCTATGCTCATTTTACAATACAGGGATGTATGTGCTGAGTTTTTGCTCATATTTTTGAATTGCTTTCATGTTTTTCATTTTAGGTAATGAAGTGTCACATGTTTCTCCATTTAGCAAGCCCCTTTGGAACTCGTTAGATGCTCACAGTGGATTCAGCATAGCATGAATATTGTAACTGACCTTAGGGTCAAGTACTTGTGTGGGATGGAATGTGAGTTAGTACATGGTATGGTTGAACTATTATGGACTTTGGTCTTGAAGTGTTTCAGCTAATAGATTTTGTGATTGCAAGCACGAGTTGCAAGACTAAATGGTTTCAGTGAGCCTTGTCCTTATCAGGATAGTGGTAGCGCCTTCATTTACTGAGTCTTCCGCTGCAATTATCAGTAACCATGTCATTAGTATTTTGGGGGTGTTACAGATTTGGTATCAGAGCTAAGGTTTTAAGGGCCATTGTGAGCTATCAACTGTTTATGAGTTAGGTATCAAGGTGTGTATGAGTTATGTTGGACCAGTTAAATGAGTTGTTGGCTATAAATTCATATGTACGGGCATATATGGAGAAACCATTTTCATCTGGGTGACTCAATCATTTGTTAATATCGTGAGATTCAAGCATGAGGAAAGTGGACTGTGGAACCATTTGGGTCACCTATTAGAGAGGCATGTTCTCATTTACCTGGGAGTTGTATTGTATGTTCCCTTTCTCGTATTTGTTTAAATTTTTGTAGTTGTGCACTCCGGGTGTGTGACCTGTTGAGTTATGAACTCCGGCGTGTGGCCGTTGAGCTATGAAGTGTTTCTCACCATTTCAGGTATCAATTGTACGGCTTTAAGCCTGGGTTTTAGCCAATTTTTAGGCAGAACTCTGTCCGTTTTGTCCAAGGATTTGAGAGTCTTATTGAGGTGTGTTAATATACCTACTTTTGGGTATAGTAATGGTTGGCACCTAATATGGGGATGCCATTTGCAACTTTTTAAGGGATTAATACAGTCTTAAGTTAGATGCAAACCTCTAGATGAGCAAATGCATGGCGGGGCAATATCTTTGAGGTGAACTAGTATGAGATGAACACTACAATGAGTGCTTATGTATGGTGATAACAATTAGTGGCTTAAGGTGTGCTACTTGGCATATATATATATATATATATATATATATATATATATATATATATATATATATATATATCTGTGGGACAAGTAAGATTAAGCTGCCATGTATCGGAATCATTTGGTCATGATACTAAGACTTTACATCAGCAATGCTCCCATTACTTTCTGTCATTGACTTATTCCTGCCCTAGTTACCTTGAATCATTCAGATGCATCATTTCTTTGCTGCTAACACTCTCTTGATTTGTAATGAGGTGTTTATGGAAATTCTCATATGTGGTCTGTGGGGACTTTTTCAAACACATCTAAGCAGCCTTTCTTATAGGTGTTTTAAACCCTGACAATCTCAGTCGTTTAATTCTCTCTTTCCATAATAGAGCCTATAATGACTCCTGGTGTGCATTACTATGTGATTTGCAGTTTTTTATAAGCATATTTGACTCATTCTACCTACAGCTTGCAGCTTAGTTATCACTATGTTCGTAGTTTTACTGTTATCTACTTGAACCCCTTGCTTCTATTTGGGTACTATACATTTATTGCTTGCAAAGTCTTTGGTTGCTTCAGACCCAATCATTGAGTGCCCTTTCAGCAATTAATGTATCCATATTGTTCGTGTTGTTATAGCACCGTAACGTTATGCTGGCATACTACTCTATGGCCATGACTGCATGTCGTTATTCAAGTTATTTTGGCAATCCTTTCTTTTCTAGTACAACCTAGTTTGGTAATGATAAACAACGATTTCTATTATTTCCATCTGCCAATAGTTTTGAAGTTTATATGTCTACCCAAGACTTCCACTTGTTGCAAATTGTTTTATTGATGGATGACATCATGTTCAGTCATAAGATTGACTCCTTCATTTTGATGTACTGTCTTTTCCAACATCAGATGAATAAAATTTTTCTTCTGATAGTGTTGACCCTTATCTTTGTCATTTTACTCACATACGGATACCGTATAACTTTTCAAAAGCCGCTTTGGTAACCTGTTACATTTCTTCACCTTCATTACTTAATACTCTCTCTCAACTTCATAACATCGTTCATTTACTTTACTATCATGACCATCTTGAATAAACTGCATGTCTTGTATATGCAGGACATTTATATGTCTTACTTCTTTCATTACGAATCCTCATCCTTTCATTCATTCAGCTTACATGCCTATCCTTCATAACCAATAAAGAAATATCTTTGCAAGAGTTCATGGTGTGGTTGCATCTCTCTGCACTTTAGATCGCCCCTTGTCTTTTAAATTTACTGAGACCAGTAAGCAGTTGAATGTGTTATGTATAGTATTGCTGGAAACATATTCATTGGGCATTCAATGAAGTTTGATTGGTATACGTTGTTATCATTATGGAGATGAACTGATTGTGTACTTATAGAAGATGACTTGTAAAGATCTTAAGGTTAGTTTGAGAAATGTGGAAAGACTAGACGTGTATTTTCATGGACTGAGAGAAGAAAAATCCTATTTCTGCCCTAATTTTATTATGCAAGCAAGTGAATTATCATGTCAGTAATATATTGACTATTAGTGATTTGTCAACCACACTTGGTATATCCATATCCATATTTCCAGTTGGTGGATTTAGAAATGTTTCATCTGAGGACTATCAGGATTGTTTCTCCCCAAGAAACATTGATTTTCAGATCAACCTAGTTCTAGGTGCTCAATCCATTTTCAAAACCCCTATCATATGACCCCCAACAGAGTCCAAAGAATTAAAGACTCAGTGGATGAATTATAAGGAATTTGTTTAACCAAGTGTGTCGCTGTGCGGAACCTCAGGTTCATACGAAGAAGAAAGACAGAACCTTATGGTTGTGTACTACACACAGAGAGTTGCACAAGATCACTGTCAAAATAAGTGCCCTATACCTTGAACAAATGATTGATGGGATTAATTGTCAGCAGCAGATGTCTTTTCCAATAATGATTTAAGGTTCGAACATCACACCTAAACCATGCAACCACAGTTTATCTTTTGCAAGAATACCCATTTATAGTAATTCTTGTTTGCTTGTCTCATCTTCAAAACTTGATACTATCAAATATTGTTTCATCTCCCTTGCATTTCAACCCGATGTTTCTTATTAGCGTGATCTTCCATGTCTTCGCCAACCCATTGTTAAGTATGCAATACATTTTTATTCAACCTTATATGATTGTCAACATTGCAGTGCTCTCGACCTTCACCATCTTTATTTCATGATCATAAGTTGTAGTTCATTTCGTTGAGAGCTGATTCCCACATCTACCTTACATCTCATTTATTCATAATAATACGCTCGTATAAATTATTCTGAATTCATAATATAATTCAACTCTCATTGGTGTGGGTGATTGCAATTGTCATGATCCCCTTACTCTCCCCACACATATACCTTACATGGTCATAATTCAACTGTCATTGGTGTCGATGATTGCAATTGTCATGATCCCCTTACTCTTCTTATTTTGAACTTCAACTCCCACACATATACCTTACAAGCTCATAAGTAAACTCTAGCTTTTCTGTTTAATCTTATTATTGGACGTGAATTTGGTTTTATGTGAGCAAAGGCACATTTCTCATGTCACTTGTTCAATCTATTTACTTATGCATTGGTACTTTGCTCTTCAATCTATGGATCTATTTGTGGCACTCACAATTTTCACACCTATATTTTATATCCTCATAAGTGAATTTCAGTAATCCTTATTTAATCTTATTTTCGTACTGAACTTGGCTCCATATGAGCAAATGTATGTTTCCCACTACAGCCTATTCAATCCGTTTAACTATTAATTAGGCCTTGCTTGTTCAAGCTATTTCTTTACCCATTGTACCTTGTTTATCCAATCCATTTATCTATCCATTGGCCCTATGCTTGTCTAATCCATTTATCCATCTATTACACTTTGCTTGTGCAATCTAGTTGTCTATCTATTGCATTTATCTCGTTCCTTGTGGCTATAAAGTCACCTAGTGAAACCCAGTTACTTGTCATCTTGTTTCCAGTTGATCAGTTAAACCCGAGTATAACCATCCCATCTTTCTCCTTGGTGGATTATTTATTGAACCCTTTATGATCCATATTTAAAAACGACGATTCTTGTGCCATTATATTTCAAAATTCATGATACACTTATGGTTGTCTTTATTCTAACTACCCCATGATAATCTCTCCTTTATTTGCCTTTTGTAGTCTCATTGTTCATTTCTTTTGTATGCAATGATTCATTTGGCTAGGAATTTCACCACTCCCATCCCTAACCATGGTCATTTCATTGCCCTTTATCGACCGGGAGCAGATCCTTGAGTAGTCGGATAAAGGGAGATCCTGTGAGATATTAGGATGTTTAGATGAGGAAATTTTTATAAGGGTATAACTCAAGCACTGTCTAATTATATTGGAGTGAGCCAGAAGAAACATTGAGTACAAGGTCAGAGCTAACCCAAGCAAGCATTAAGAGGGAAAATTCAAGTACATGTCGAGGTGATACAAGGTCGACAAAGCAGTTGTGCTGGCAAAACAAAGAAATAACCAAAGTCTCAAATGAGATATAAAGTATTCCGAAGGGGTTATCTAGTCAAGGGTGTCAGGAGACTGGATATCAATGCTAATTAAGCCCTCATTACTTTGGGCTTTATGAGTCAGTAGTGTAGAGTACCTCATTTGCAGTAACAAGGTTCTTTTCTTTCGAAGAGAATATCACTTTTGAAGCAGAGTAATTGAGTTTATTGAAGCATTTGTGTGAGAAGTATCCAGATCTACTACTGAAACATGGGGTTAAGAAGTTATACAATATGTACACCCTTAGTCGGTATACATTCAGCAAATTATACCCCTTCAGAGGGAAACATTGGGAACCAATGGCCCATGTGTTTTAAAGCAGCATTGCATATAGTTGACAAGTGTTATAAGTTTCGAGGACGAAACTCTTTAAGGGGGGAAGGCTGTAATAACCCGACCGTAACCCATATTTATTTATTTCATCAATCATGTTTATTCATTTACTTTATTATGTTTATTGACCTAATCACTCATGGTTAATTTCTTAACGAAATCATGTTATTAAATTCAACTACAGTTAATTTATTTATTTATTGAATTCCATTAAGTTATTTAAAATTTCCACCTTTATTTATCATATTTAATCATCCCGGTTTGGAGATATTTCATTTTGGGTACCACCTTGCAACTCAAGTTTCATTGATTGATTAAATATCGAGTGAATCGATATTGGGCCTCGGTGAGTATAAATTAGTGATTAATTATTTTCTTATCTTCGGTAAACTTTAATTCTAAGCAATACAAATTTTTATTTTTGTTCAACACTCCAAATAATTTTTCCAGCCCCAATTTATCCTTTTGGGCCCAAAACAAAAGCCTAAAACCTTACTAACTTTTGTTATTTCACTAAATACTCATTTTAGCACCTAATTTTAATTAGCAAAAAGTTAATTTTTGGGTGGATAATTTTCAGCCATATGTGGCTATAAATTAACCATTTTTACACACAAAATTCAGAAAAAAAAATCACAAGCCCATTCTCCATTTTCTCTCTCTGCCTCACGGTGGCTGGGCTGAAAACAGGGGCAGCAGCTGCTGCTCCTTTTTGCCACCCATTTTGGTGGTTCCAGCTACTTTTCTGGCCACCTCCCAGCTGCCTCGTGTTCCCCTTGCTGCTAGCTATCATGTCCAACCCCCCAAATTACTCAAAATAGCCTCCTCCTCTCTCTATTTCAAGCCTAAAGTAAGGTATATCCTCATCCCTAAGTTGTTTTATTTTGAAATTTTGGGGTTATTTTGGTTGTGATTATTGTTTATATGATCAAATTGATAGTTATTGTGCAATTTTTATTGAGTTTGGAGATGTTTGGAGTTATAGGTATTTGATCAAGAGCATGATTTCATGGTTTTGTAATTGTTGAATTGCCACTGTTGAAAATTATGGAAATTATGGGATTGTCCAAAAATTCTAAAATTTTTAATGTAGATTATATATATTATTTGGGATTTTTTGGAAAAAGGTCATGAATTTTGGAGGTATAGTAAGTGAGTTATGGAATTTTGAAGAAAACTGCCCTGTTTTGGATACGAATTTAGTAATTATGTATTAGTGAAGTTGTTTAGAGTTTGGATATATGTATATATGAGGCCTTAAATCATATTTTGTATCTGATTGTGGTGATTTGAAATGATTTCAAGTGAGTTTTATGTGAAAAAGGAAGAGAAAGTTAAATCAGTGAAGGGTTGAAATTTTAGGAAATTAGGGCT
>JACYFF010028214.1:0-10319 GCA_017589665.1 Selenicereus undatus
CTAGACGTGGAGCTAGTTGGTAAGTTTGGAGTGAGAAAATGGATGTGCGGTGGTGTTTTATATATAGTGGGTTTTGTGCTGTGTGGCAAAGGGAGGGAATGAAGAAGGAACGTGAGAGGATGTCTGAACATGGGTTGCAAGTGGTATGGTTTATTTTAGTGTGTAACACTGTAAGTCAATGCTGAGGGAAGTTGTTTGGGGTTCAATTACTCCCAACGTGGTGCGTAGTGCGAACATGGACCGGCTGAATAACCCCTTTCCTGTGCATTAAGGTCATGTGGGTGCCACCTCTCATGTGCATGTTTAGGGAAATAATATATAGTAGGGGTGTTCATTATTCGGTCCAAACCCGAATCGGACCGGATCAAATCAAATTTGGTACGTAGTGCGAACATGGACCGGCTGAATAACCCCTTTCTTGTGCATTAAGGTCATTTGGGCTCCACCTCTCATGTGCATGTTTAGGGAAATAATATATAGTAGAGATGTTCATTATTCGGTTCAAACCCAGACCGGACTGGACAGAACCTAATGAATTCTGTCCAGTCTACGGTCCACAATTTTTTTTTATTCGGTCCAGTCCACTGGTCCACTGGTCCGAACCGAAGACCGAATAAAAAAATTTAAAAACCAATTTTTTACCTACTCAATTTTAATTTTCTGTTGCAACTTATAATTTTTCAAACACTCAAGAATATTGATTTCTTTTTCACGGTAAAAATATGTAGAAATTCTTCATATTGAAATAAATATAAGATGTTCATATCATAAAAATTTGCTAGCTTTACCACTTGGTCCGGTCCGGTCTGACTTTTTCCGGTCTGATCCTGATCCGGTCCTTGACTTATTCGGTCTGGCCCACGGTCCGTAACTTTCCTCTTATTCAATCCTCGGTCCAACCCAGTCCGGTTCGGGTTTGGACCGATGAACACCCCTAATGTATAGTAATCTATAAAAAAGAAGGTAGTCCGATGCACATGTATCCCCCTCTCACGCAGAGTCTGGGGAAGGGACGCACTCCAAGGGTTGAATTGTAGGTAGCCTAACCTGACTTTGTCAGTAACTGATTCCACGGCTCGAACCCGTGACCTTTTGGTCACACGGAGACAACTTTACCGTTGCTCCAAGGCTCCCCTTTTTATATATAGTAATCTATACTATTATATAATAGCAATGTTGTGATGATGTGAATTTTTCCTAAATTCTCATAAATTAGAGTTTTTATATCATTGGATGCAATCTCTCTCTTGATCTCAACCGTTGCTTCAATTTTGCTTATTTAAATAAATTTCAAAATTTCCTAAATTACAATTGCTTAGCTGAATGATTTATTGTCAGAAAAGGCAACTTTGTTTATTTTTTGTTAGTTATCTAGATTTTATGTTATTCATAAAATAGACCTTCTAAAGTTTTTTTTATGGCTTTTTAAAGAATATTAATAGTTTTTTTTTATGTGACAAAGCACGGGTAACAATTTTTCTAATTTGATAGGGTTCAGACCTTCCAAAGATTGCACAGTCTGGACCCTATAGCATTTGCATTGTGGGTTGTTAGTTTTGTAAAAAAAAAATAAAAATTGCTTGTTAAAGTATATTGATTTGTTTTGCTTTTAAAAGAATATTAATGGTTTTAGGCAAGTGCTTCGTAAAGAATATTGATCCCAAAATCTCAAAAAATATTCTTCCTATAATATATCCAAATAATTAGGAAAAAATGTATCTAGACTATAATTTCCTTAAGCTTAAATATTTTTGAACTTTACGAACAACTTGCTACCGTCCAAATTTCTGTGAATTATTTGAGTGGAGAAAACTTTTGAAAATTTTACTGTTGGTTTACTACTATGATTTACAATTTTCTGAAAATCTTTAGTGAATTTTAGAGGTGTATTTTATGAGTTATGAATTTTAGAATAAAACTGCTCTGTTGGTTAGTGCACAATTTGCCAACTGTCTTGATTATTGTGAGTTATTGGCTTGGAAAAAATGATGAAAATTTTACTATAGAATCTACATGTTATTTGAACATTTTTCAGTAAATTTTTATATATTTTGGATGTTTAATTTGTGAGTTATGAACTTTTTATTGGAATTGCCTTGATTTAGTGCATGATTTTATCTACTGTTTCAATTTCTAGGAGTTATTTGCTTGGAGAAAAATTATAAAAATTTTACTGTATATTATCTATGATACTTGGCTGTTTTTTGTAAATTTTCATGAATTTTTGATGTGTATCTTTTGATTTATGCGTATCTTATGATTTATGTGTATCTTATGATTTATGTATTTTTGATTGAAATCTTTCCTATTCTAATGTATATCTTCAGGTACTGTTTCAATTTTTGTGGATGATTGGCTTGAGGGAAAATTATGAAAATTTTATGATGAATTTCTCATAATATTCTGTATTTTTCTACAAATTTTTGTGGATGTAGAATGTGTGTTTTTAAGTTACTTATTTTTGAGTGGAATGTTATGTTTGGTGTAATTAGGGATTGTTTGTATGCATAAATTATGCATTGATCATGTTTGTGATGATTTTAGGCGTTAAAACAGTAAGGTATTGTCTCCTATTTCATCTTCTTACTAGGATGTTTATATTTTTCTTGCACTCATTTTTCTTTCTATATTTTTTTAATTTGTAGGAATTAAAATACAATAAGAAATACTTCTTCATCGATGCCCTAGATACACTTTCACATTATTAATTCTTTTCTAACAAATTAAGGTATTTTTTAACAAACTTTTAAACTATTAATTTTATCTACTTGCGTGCGTGTATGTGTATATGATTTTGATTCTTCTATTATTATTAGATGTTGTGTGATTTAATTAATATTTTTCTTACTTGAGTGTGTGTGTACGCGCGCGCGCACGTGTGCATGTGTGTGTGTGTGTGTGTGTGTATACATATATATATTCAAACTGTCTACTGTAGCATGTACCGTGTAAAGCACGGGTCCAGATTAGTAATAATAATACCAATGAAGTCTTAGCCTAGTAATGAAAGGCTGAGGTACTTGGTACATTAGGTTTCATTTTCGATTTTCCTCTCCACATTGTATTGTACTGTCCTTTGTGACTCCTACAGATAAAAAAAAAAAGTAATAGTAATAACAACAGTGATAATAACAATAAAGTATTTCCATACTCGTATGATGCACTCAAAATTTAATAAGTTTTTAATTGTGGTAGTTGTTTACGAAAATTACAATAATTTATGCAGTAACAATCTCATACACGACTTTTTCATATTTTTTGGAAAGTAGTTAGTGACTTTTAGCCATAATAGTTATTAAAGGTTGAAAGTCATGAGACTTCCCCATGTAAAAATTTTCAATCTATTAAAATATACTATAGCTAAATTAGTAAATATTTCTAGTAGCAATCATAATGCTGTAATTCTATAATAATTTTGAAAGTCGGATTAGTCCAAATTTAAAAGTTATCTAAATTTAATTTTAAAAAACTAATAACATAATTAGCTTGTAATATTTAATATTTTTATGAAATACTAATTAGAAAATATTTTGAAGATCAAACTATTGATGACATTATTTTCTTAATGGTCATGAAGGTGTTTTTAATTAATATCTAAAAAATTAGATATACAATTAGGCTACAAGTTTGTCGTGTATGTTACAATGGGGATGATATTTGCTTGAACTCTTATGCTCTTAAAATTGAAAATAGTTTGACACCTTTTGTGATAAGCTGCTGTTGTTGTATCATTTTGTATATATAAGATGGCAACTTTCACTACTAAAAATTCGTCTTATTCTGATGGAAAACAGGTCTATTGGAATCTCTGATTGAATTCTAACGGACTCTGACAAATTCATTGGAATTTCGAGGGATTTTTCGACGAACTTTTTCTCGACGGTTTCCAATGGAATTTCAGACGAATTCCGACGGAATTTTCAAGAATTTCCGTTGGAAAATATTAGAAAAATTTGAGAAGGTTTTTTCCACCCTGAGTTAAATGGAGGAAAAATTCCAAAAATTTTTGAATATTCCAATGGAAAAGTCCGTGGAAATTCCGTTGGAAAAAATAACTTTTTTATTCACATGGAATTTTCCGTTAGAATCTCTTATGAATTTCGCTCTTTGCTTCATTTTCCCGTGCTCGTTTCACAAAGTATAGAGGGAGGCAATGCACCGCTGCTTGTCATTGCCTTCACCGCCTGTTGCCACCCCACTACCATCACCTCCTCCCGCTGTCATTTGTCATCGACTTTTTGAAAGGTTTTTTCATGTGTAATTTGTAAAAATTATTAGTGAATTATGTATGTAGGTTGAATTTAATAATTTGCTTAATTAGTTTGTATGTAATTACGCAAATTTGATAGTTTATATAGTTAGCTTGCTATGTTGATGCTACCTCATTGAAGTTGATAATTTGTTCTTAATTTTGTACTTTAATATATTGTTAAAGAATTTAATGTTAATATCAATTTAGCGCCTATAATGAGAATTTATTGTTAATATCAATTTAACGTCACTAATGAGAATTTATTGTATATTAGATACATTGAAAAATGTTTTTATAGTTGGCAATCAATGGAATTTTCCGTCAGAATTTTGTCGGAAAATCCTCCAATGAATTGTGTTAGTCTGTCATAAAGGTTTCCCGATGAGCTGTATTCCCGACGTCCGTCGTCGGACTTCATTTTTTGACAGAAAATTTTGCTTTTCGTTCGAAAATTTCATCTAAAAAATAATTTTTTTTAGTAGTGTTTGGTTATATTATATCTATAATCTCTAATATTTAATATTTAATATTTATATTTATATATTTTTGAGAGTAAAATATTATTATATTTATATTTATGCTCAAAGAGATAGGAAAACTAATAATAATGAGCATTAAATATCTTTTATTATTTTTTGACAATAATAATTGTGTCTTCATAGCAAATAAGATATCAGATACAGGTATGTGACTATGTGCCTTTATAAGTTACATATTAGTTGCCAATTAGCGTAAAAATTGAAAACCAAAAATGCATAGTGGATGATTTGTAATTGGTGTATTTATTTTATTATAATATACTACATTATTTTTGGTAATATTAGGAGTGGTGTTAGTACCATAATGGAATGCATTATCATAATTAAACATTGTCACCTTTTTTAGAAAGAAAATCTTCTAAATTGTAGTCAATTTTATAAAATTCTTTCTCGGGAGAGAGAATCTTCCATACCTAAATGAGTAACTTGTAATTTTTTTTAAAAAATAATTAATTATTTTAAATTTGTGGTAGTGACATGTGTCAAAATTCCAGAGGGTTTGTTTTATTTTAATGTGTGTGTGTGTGTGTGTGTGTGTGTGTGTGTGTGTGTATATATATATATATATATATAGATAGATAGATAGATAGATAGATAGATAGAAAGAGAGAGAGAGAGAGAGAGAGAGAAGGGTAGATAGATAGATAATTAGTCAGCACGACACTTGTTCTGTTACTATTGGTTGACCAAAGTTTCATGGTGAGCTCTACATTGGACATTAAAATTAATGGCAGTCCAAATGTGTGCAATAGGTTCATTGCCTATAAGACTGGATACTGCTTTTTAATGCTAGGGACCGTGTACATTAACAGAGCATGATTATGTATATCACTATTATTTGGGTGTAGAATCCTAGAAAGAGTGTCTTAGTTTACAAAATCCCAATGCAAAAATTGAAGACCCAGCTTGTACACGTGGACTCCCAGCAGAGCAGAAATCAAAATAGAAACATCGAGTTGGAAATTTTGTAGATATAACAACCCAAATCAATTCAAAAGCCAGCTAGGTTCAACCCAAACTTAATTGGGTTCCCACCGCCTTGGTTTGCATGTCAACTATGCAAATAATTTGATGTGTTTTAAACCGTGAGGATCAATCGAATTTTGGAAAATAGGAGATCATAAGATCATTTTGTTAAGAGATAAAAACAAATTTGTATCCCCTTATCCAATCCTTTCCTTGTCCTATTATTACTATAAATAAGCCCCCTTTCCCCCTTGGTTGAGGGTGGTCATTCATGGAAAAGGTAAAGCCACAAGAGAGTAAGAGATTGAAAAAGAAGAAAGACCATTACTCTACCAAAATCATTATGTTCTCCTGGGTTCCCGAGCTAATGAGCTAGGTGGGTCAACTCAAGGGTCAGCCAACCTTCATCCCCTCCTTTCATTTTTCTTTTTACTGGCTTGGATAATTTTAAAGTTCAGGAAGATGTAATTTCAATTTAAGCTTGTTTTCTCGCCCACTGTAAATTTTTGTTTTTGCACTTAGTATGAACTATGAATATTGTTTTTTAATTTTAATTTTTGATTTATTATGATGTTTTTCTTAGTATAACGTTTCTCTCTTTTGATTTGATTAATAGAGATTGTCGATAATAAAGGGCGGTGCCGTAATGCATCACATCTTAACATGGTATATTCGCCCGTGAACCTAGACCTTTGGTTCATGTAAATGGAGTCGAGTGATCCCCATGTCAGGGATTATTCAAGGACCTGTAAAAAAAAAAATTCTTATTAAGCCACGACCCTTTGATTTAAATGTTTGACAAGAAAAGTGATTTATTTTTGTGCATTTTTTACAAACTCATTGGTGACTCTACTTTACCATTTTTTGTTGAAAAAAAAAGTAAATGTTTTCGAGTGTGAATAGATAACATGGCTTGCTAGTCCAAACATAAATTTGTTTCTGCTGCCTGCCTAGGAACCCAATTGGGTTTCTTGGCTAGGTTATGAATAGTTTAGGCATCTTCCAAAAGCTGTTGGGCTAGGAGTCTATGGTTTAATTGATTATTCTTTCTACCCCAAAAACACATCATCTTTTTCAAGCAAACAAATAATAATCTTAATCAAGCAATCTAATAATGTGAAGCCTGTGCCAGTATAGGTCATGGTCTTTATAATGGCGACTCACAAGGGACTTGTTAAGAGAGTAAGACTTGAAAATCAAATCAAAAAATTAGAAGTGTTGTACTTGAATCATTAGGCATATTACATTCAAGTGCTGCTTGACAGGGCACTACCCTTTTTGGAAACGCAATTGTTACTAAGTGGGTTCACTCGACCTCCAACTATGCATATAAATTTTTTTTCTCGCTTGTGGCACATGCTCTTAAGCCCATATGACGACGAGACATACCACCAAACATGCTAGTTGCACCATGCATCCCATGTGTGACGAAGTGTTTGGACCACGAGAGATCATCAAGCCTTACCTATTGCTTGTGGCATAGAACTTTCGATGAAACTCATGCGTAGGCTTGAACTGACGTGTGTTTGAAATTCTTATGGACCATTGTAAACCTGACTAGACCCATGACCCATGTAGTAGGTACTTTAAGATTCATAAATGTGTCAATGAGTCGACTCTAGGAAGGTTCAGATTACATGCAATGCCCCGACTCCTCCCGGGTCGCAGACAGTGCTCACGAACAGCTTTAAGGATCGTTGACTGGTCCCACAAATCACTACAGGTTTTTCTAGTATGTTTCGTCATCACTCACACACTGTTGGAAAACTTATTAGGAGATCACCCATCATAAGATTTCTTCATAACAAGCACGCTCAGCTGTGGTGTTCTTAAGAGTGGGCTTCCTGAAAATGACAAGTGTACCCTTGGTGACATAAGTCGTCATAGCCACATTCGAGTGTTACATTAGTTGTAGCACTAAGTGTATATGTTAGGGCCGTAACATGATTATTTTTAAGGCTATAAAACCCAGTTGGGTTCCTTTGTGAGGCCTTGTCAGTGTCAGACCAAAAATGCACTAGCCTAGGGTAGGCCCAGGCTAGGCCCCTTCGAGAGCTCATCAGCTTATGGGCTCAGTATACAAATAATCCAAATCTTATGTTGCAACATTAGTTGATGTCAGTCCACATCAGTCCGAGTACCTCTGGTCATTAGTCTCTAAGGCTGCATGTTGAGTCATAAGATAACATTTATCCAACTAAATTAGCATCCTAGGCCCTTTAGGATCCATGTCTCTTGCATCATACATTCATCCCCTATGTTTGAGATACTTAGCCCACTTTAGGCCGTTTTTAAACCCAGTCTAGGCAAATGATTTATCCAAACTATACTTGAGCCCCATTTAGGCCCTTAGATTGGTCGATCAAAGCCTGACTTAGAACCCGGTGTAAGGTAAGAGCTTATTCCAATTTGCGTAGCATATTCTTGTATCTTGAATTTTGCCTGGGCTAACTTAAGTTGTCTTGCTGGTCCAACCATATTAGCCTGCCCATATAACCTAGGTTATTGGTTATTCCCTCTGTTATAGCTCTTCCATCTCTGCCACACTCAAATTTCTTAATCATCTATATATATGTTATTCAGGATAAGGAAGTTTACAACGATGTACTAGTTAGATCTAGACACTAGTCTAATAGAAAGATCTAAAATCATAGATCAAACTCCTCTACATACTCCGAGAATAGATTCAGAGCTAGATTCTCTAATGCTAGAAAGTGCTTATATAAAGCGAGCGTTGGCATCCTAGAAAACTTGAACACTAAGATGCAATAGCATGGCAATAGGATTCAGGAGCTAGCTCTGAAAGTCCGAGAACAAGGATGGTTCTCCCCATCGTGATGAAGAACCTAGAGAAAATGGGGAAGGTGATGAGAAAGGGGAAACCCTTAAGTCCGATCCATGCATAGATAGGTTGAGCGATTCCTCAAAGATTCATCTATGTTCAATAATAATTTCTTCAACTGTGATGGATTTACTTCAATATTTAAGGGTAAATTATCCCAAAAATTTTCCATGGTTGACATTAAAATTCATGGAGCTAAAAAATCCCATTACCATGAGAGGAACTTTCTCAATGCAATTAGTTTAAGAGGCATAGAACGAGGTATATTCCACATCATTTTTCCTTAGACATTCGGCAAGAATTTTTGAAGTGGTATAGCAATATAGATCCACACGAGCGGATATTTCTAAAGAATTTCTCAATCAGTATTCATATAATACTAACTTCCCCATTACTCTAAAGGATTTGGAACTATTAAAGAAAGAAGAAAGACCACCATTGCTTAGCTTCTACTTTGTAAAGCACAACCCATTGCTTGCAGATCAATGAGGAAGAAGAGCATGCATAATTATATACAAAAGATCCTTCAACCAAAGACTCAACATCGTGAGTGTCCTCCTAGTATCTCTGAAGTCACCAAGAAAACCGCATATTGGCATGAATTTTTTTCATTGTTCCTTTCTAAATTGAAGCCACCAATCTTGTTTGCATGGAAAAAAGATTTCACCCTTCCTATAGGGAAGCAACATAGAATAAGCCAAATTTGATACTTGAATATTCGGTTTCATAACTTACTACTAATTGTTGTTATGCTTCTGGTAAATTAAAAGGCAATCTCTCACATTCGGTGAGAGAAGAAACTATAAAAACAATAAACCCTATAGGTTGCCGCCACAAATTCCTTCCCTAAAAACTGTATTTTGATTACGCTTATTTTTCTCAAAATTCCTAGTTTGATAGAGGGCAAAGACTGCTCACATGGTGGATTCCAATCAATAACAAACATTGTCAATCTAAGAGATGCAGGCATGCTGGTTGAGGAAGAGTTGTCATCTACTAAGATAACCAACAACTAGAAGGGTTACTAGACTAAAATTAGAAAAGTATTGGCATTAGCAAGGAGAGAAATGAAGTACGTGCAATAATGCATTACATTGAATGCCCCTTCCCCAATTGGAACTACGTATACTTAAGTCCTTGATGCCTTTTCTCCAAGGGGAAGACTAAATTACCACCAATTAACCAGAGTCAAAGGCTACTCTAAACTCCAAAAATTGGGATCCAAACAAGTTCTGCAAATACCATTGGGCTCGAAGCCACAGTATTGAAAATTGTTGGACCTTTAAGAATAGGTTAGAAGAAATGTTCAAATCAAGATGGCTTTCCTTACCTAAGGCTACTAAAACACCCAATAATGACAACAACCCACTCAGCTCACATGATAGGATTCTAGTCATTTCAAGTAACCAAAGAGAGGGGTAGAACCTAACCATTTTCATAACGGATACAGATGGACCCAAGCCCTAGGTTTAAATGCTTGGACAATTTGGAAGAGCATGGCCAATGGAACAGTGACTAATAAGTCTTTCCACACAAGAGGCCTTAAAGTCAACCCACATTGAGAAGATATGACAAAAGCTTATACTTAATATGTGTTCATGTCTTGAGTCATAGAGATTTTGTATTTTCTTTTTCATTATAAGTCCAAGTCTATATAGCATTGATCATTAATAAAGTATAATCCATTACTGGTTCCATTATGTACACTCCCTTTATTCCT
>JACYFF010028310.1:0-13356 GCA_017589665.1 Selenicereus undatus
TGTGTTTCTTGGATTCAAGTGGCAATTACTTCACTATGCTTCATTGATTTCAGATATTTTCTTCTGTAACCCAAGAATTTCATCTAAGTGAGCTATGTGGGGGATCTTGATGTAGTATCCCCTGAATTGTAGGATTTTGGAGAGGCTTGTTCTATGGTACATAAGTTTGAAACCATTGACTACCGACTATTCCATAGAAGAGAAACCAAGGACACTTTAGATTGATACTGTGCTTCAATCCATTGCAATTCAAGACTTGCTCAAATTGTTCAAACTCTTGCAAACAGTCCATTGACTCCACCTTAATATGTGAAGCAGGCATTACTCGTGAAAATATTTCACTGCACTTTCTGGTAACCTACCATTTACCATTGTCTTGATCGGATTATCAACTGTTTCAATGTTCTTCGCTTTGACCATGGGCTTCGTCCTTTTGTCTTCGTCGCATCTTCCCATCTAGTTGCATCACCATTCATTCTCATGTCACATCTTCATCAGTCTTGGTCACTTTCTCCTGCTTTTAAGAGCCCATTGCTGCTAATAGCTGGTTTATGATTGGGATGCACCCATGTCAATAGATGATAATTTTGTAGCACGCCTGAACAGAAGGCAGATCTTAACTACGCTTTGGATAGCGGTTGATTGTCGTCCAACTTGTGGAATCTAACTTGTGGAATCCATTGCTAAGGGGAACGCGATGTGTCTACCCTTTTTGGCTGATTCAACCTCAGTTTCCTATTGAAGATCACTTTCGTAAAGCTTAAGTTGGACAATCAAAATCTTGGTCATGCATTTGGACTGCGTCAGGGAGAAATTTTGATGGGTTACTACCCCGTGGAAAAATGTCTTCAGTTGATTCATACTAAAGGGCTCTAGAATGGAAAGTATGACCCAGTGGAACCTTAAGAATGGATTCGAGGAGTGGAGAAAGTTTCACTGTAATAGAGGTTCCAGGAGATAAAAGGGTGAACATTGGAACATTTTATCTAACTGGTGAAACAAATATTTGGTGGAACATTGTTAAGAATAGGCTCTTAGGGCCTGACTTCACTTCGAGTCACTCTGGATTGCTAAATGGGAACTAACAAATGCACATGGTGCGGTAGCCCAGAGCACCTCATCGCTGCCTGTTCCCGAAAACTGAAGGATGTAGAGAAGGGCTCTCACTTTTAAGGCTCGCAGCTGTAGGAAAGACTTATGTGTTGAGCAAGAAGGAAGCTGCCACCTCTGGTGCAGTAGTTACTGAAGCTCTCTTTTACGGAATAAGAAGGTAGAAACCAATTACGGAATCAAGTTATCCAACGACTCTAGAATTGAGCGTTCTACATCTCATAATTTTGTTTCAATTACTATTGGTGAGATAGTTTCCCCTGAAGTTCTGTTTCAATTTGACTCGTCAAACTTTGATATCATTTTGGAAATGATCTAGTTGTGTACTTATGGGGTCAAGATAGGTTGTGATGACCCTAAGGTTATTTCAAGAGATGAACAAGGGAGAGAAATATGTTTCATGGGGAAGGAAAGGAAAAATCTTGTCCTTTAAATTCTGTTGTGAAAACCAATGAGCTCTTATGTCAAGGATATATTATGTATTGGTGTTATGCTAGTAACATTCAACCGAAGGAAGAAAAAAGCAAACGATATCCCTACAGCTTGTGAATTTAGAGATGTTTTCCTGAAAAGTTATCGGAACAGCTTTGCAAAGAGAAATTGATGTTGAGATTGAATTAATCCCTGATGCTCATCCTATCTCCAAAATCCCGTATCTTATGGCCCCAATTGAGCTTCAAGAACTGAAGTTTCAGTTAGAGGAGTTATCGTAGAAGAGATTTATCAAACCATCCAAGTGTGCCATCATAGGATGCCTAGTTCTATCTGTAAAGAAGAAGAATGAAACCTAGAGGTTATGTATTGATGGCAGAGAGCTAAATAAGATCACCATAAAAAACACATGCCCATCGCCCCAAGTAGATGGCTTATTTGATCAACTGCAGGGAGCAGGAGTCTTTTTCTAAGGTCGATTTGAGGTCAGGGTACCATCAACTTAGGATTATACCTGAAGACATTCCCGAAACCACACTACGGACCATGTATGGGTCATAATGACTTCACTGTGATGCCTTTTGGCCTAATCAATGGCCCCGCAGGCTTTACGGGTCTTATGAATAGAGTTTCCGACCACATCTAGACAAGTTGTGAAGGTGTTTATAAAAGATATCTTGAAATACTCCAAGGATAAAGATGAGCATATTGTTCATTTGATGACAGTGTTATATAGACCTTGAAAGAACATCAATTACATAGGCAACACAAGAAGTATGAGTACTGGTTAGAAGCCATGGTATTTTTGGAACATATGGTTCCAAGGTATGAGATTAAGGTCAATTTGCAAAAGGCGAAAGTAGTTTCAAAGTGCTCAAGACCCACCAATGCACTGAGATTAGAAACCGTTTGGGTTTAGTAGGGAATTATCGAGTTAAGGAAGGATTTGACAAATATTGTCCTCCCTGACCAATTTGTTGAAGAAAGCTATAAAGTTAGCAAGAAGTTAAACTGGTGGCTTATGCCTCCCAACAACTCAAGCCTTATGAAAAGGATTACCTACCCATATTATGGAGTTAGCAGTTGCAGTTTTTGCAGTGAAAATTGGGAGACATTACTTATATAGAGTACCATGCACAATCAATACTGATCATCAAAGCTTGAATTACATCTTCTCTCAAAAAAAGCTCAGTTGCCCTAAAGCATCAATTGTGGTAGATCCAATGTCAACTAAGAAAGAGAAATATTGTGGCGGATGCGCTGAATAGGAAGGCACAACATACCTTGAACATTGTAGTGAATACTCAACTAAATCTCTTGATAGAGCTTAAGGACTTTGACATTCAATTAGCGTCGCACAGGAACGTGAATGTTCAATTGCTGGCACTTACCTTACAGCCCTCCCTAATGGAGGAACCTAGAGTGAATGAAGATAGTGATCTTGAGCTCCAAAGAGTAAATCAAAATCTTAAGAGAGCAGATCTTAGACGAGGCTCACAACACTTACTATTCGGCGTATCCAGGGGATACCAAGTTGTGTAAAGATCTGAGGCAATATTTTTGATGAAATTATATAAAAAGAGAAATTGCAGAATATGTGGATGAATAACTGATTTGCTAAAAAGCCAAAGCAGAACACCAATGCACCATAGGTGAATTGAGACCTTTAGAAATTGCCACTTCGACCTGGGATTTAATTTCGATAGATTTTGTCATGAGATTCCCTTAGATATAGTGTCTGATAGAGATCAGAGATTTCAAGCCTGTTTGGCATGCACGTCAAGGAGCCTTTGGAACTAGATTGAACTTTAGCAGTTCTTATCATCCCAAGCATCTAAAAATATCAATGGATCAAACTCTTCTGAGTTAGAGCCTGTAGTAATTCACGACCTACGACCAACATCAGCATTTGAAGAAAGTATGGAACTTCCAGCGGTCAACGTTGCGATAGCACTAGCAGAGAATCCAACATGAAACATCAGGATAAAATGATGGCAGACATTGACAGCAAAATCATCTTTTGAGTCATGAAGATCTTCTTTAACATTCAATAAGGTGGCATATTTCAGAAGACTCTTGAAAGCATACTATTGGAATCGACAGAAAAGCTATGTTGATAAAAGAAGGAGATTCTTGGAATTTCCGATATATGATAATGTTTTTCCGAAAGTCTCGCTAACTAAGGGTGCAAGGAGGTTTCACTACGACCTAAATTGAGGCCAAGATCTTTTGGATCATATCAGTTCATTGAAAGGTCGAATTCCATAACTTGTTTACCAGATCTACCTATATAACTCAAACATGTGCATAACATGTTCCGTGTTTCTTACCTTACAACTAGGTAATACATTTCAGATCCTGACCATGCGGTCATAATCAAATCCATTACAGCAATTGAGGGTCTTGTGTTTCAAGGGCATCTAATTCAGATATTGGATCACAGGATTAAGCAGTTCAGTATCAACCAGATACCTTAAAACAAATTGCTTTGGGAAAATCATACCTCCTCAAAAACTACGTGAAAAACTGAGGATCAAGTGAAAGTCACATACCCATATTTATTTGAGATAGCCTTGCATCTGTTGATAAAGTTCATAAGTTTCGAGGACGAAACTCTTTAAGGGGGGGAGGCTGTAATAGCCCGACCCTAAATCATATTTATCTATTTCATTAAGCCATATTATTCATTTTTCACATTTTTCACATTTATTTATCTCATTGAATCATCACAGTTGGGAAAATTCATGTCGTGCCCTACTTTGCAATTCGAGTTTCATTCACCGAAAACAATTTTTCGGAGAAATTGATATTAGGCCTCGATGATTATGAATTAAAATATTAAATTATTTTTCAAGATATCAAAATTAATTTCGACCTACAAAAAAAAAAATTCAAGCGCACTAGGCTTGAGCTAGTTTTCCAACCCGAGCCCGTTTAAGGCCAATTTTAGCCCACCCAGATTTGACCCTATTTATTTGTCTAATTACCATCATTAAGCCTTAATTATGCTTAGCAAAAGTGTATTTTGGGCTTTTAATTTCATCCAAGCATACAATTAGAGAAGCTTTTGTTTTACACCAAGCGTTTGCTAGACATTTTCTCTCTCCTATTTCTCTCCTCCTTCTCTTTAGTCATGGCAGCAACATCAAGCAGCAACACCACCACCATTTCAGCCACCAAACAGCCACCAATAGCCACCAACCAACCACCACTCACCACCCCAACCATCCCTCTCACTCCTTCAAGCACCAAGAATCATTCATACCTCTTTCTAAGCACAAAGTGAGTACTTCTTTTCACCTCTTATGCTGATTTTGTTGTTGAGTCCTGATCTTGTTGGTTTTTGCTTCTTATTTTGGTTGTTTTAGTGATGGATTATGCTGTTTTTTTGGAATTAAGAATCATCTTGGTGATGGATCATGGTGGAGTTGAAATTAGATGAAGTTAGGGTTAGGGTTTTATCTTAATCATGCAAGCTTCATGTTCAAGTGTTGAATTTTGATTGTTTTAAATAAGATTTTGCGATCTTTGGCATTGGTAATGAATATCAAGATGTTTATGCTGATTTATATAAGTTAAAGAGTGATTTTAATGGGTGGTTATGTGAAGAAAAGATTACAAATATGTGGTTATTGAGCTGTCAACAGACCTGAAACAAGGGCCATCTCGGGATTACACTGGTGCTGTTTGGCACATCCAAAATTCATAATTTTTGGTGTAGTGATATCTTGATACGTTAGCTTTCAATAGGATTTGGAATTAGTCCATTTCAAGTTGTGTGGATAAAGTTATGACTAATTTACTCACGATTATGCAGAATACATTGAAACTGCGAACTGAACTGGAATAGTAACTTTACGGAAACCCTGGTACTGATTGGGTCATTGAAAAATTGTGATTTTTTTTGTGTAGATATATCAATGAGTTATATTTCAAATTCATTTTGAATCTCCTTAATCCGAATTCTGTAGAGAAAGTTATGGTCATTTTACTACGACTGCGCAGATTGAACAGACATTGTGCACGTCTGTGTTCTACCCTAATTTTAGGGACCTTACTATGTGAATCATGCTTTGTGTCCTGAATGAAAGTTTTCGTGGACATTATGAGCTTTACATATTGGAGTTTTATATCTCAATTGGAGGTCGGGAGTGAAAGATATGGATTTTTTAAAGTAGACCATTGAATGGTGGTATACGAAGAAAGAAATCAGTATCTAAGGAATCAAATTGAGGTTATTTGAGCTTTTTATGGTTCTCACAACACTCCTCACAGCATTAAACCGTTTTTCACCCATTTTAGAGGCATTAACCATTCTATTATCCATTTCAGACGCATCACAGTTTCCATTATCTATTTTAGGAATATTCGAAACCCATACTTCATTTATATCAATTAAAATCTTTTCATTATTACCTCAATCATTTTCATTTGGTCTATTTTGCTTCAATTTGTATTATTTCAAGTTCAATAACCCTAACTAATTTATTATTCAAATAATTTTGGTTTAACTTGTCTTATATTGAACTAAAATCAATTCAGTTTGGTTTAACTTGTCTTATATCGAATTATTGGAACTGTAGGAGTCTTTTTAAATAAATCATTTATGTCAGTGAATATGATTTACTCGGTGAATATGGTTTACTAACTACGTTTACCTATAATTACATTTCTTTAGCAGAATCGAGGCCTAGTCTATCGTTTCCATTGTGCATAAGTATTATCAAGTGAAATATCATTTTAAAGACTTCAGGTACGTCCATTGCCTGTATCTTTAGAAATCAGAGTGTATTTATCAACGTTATCATGTTTTGGTAAGTACATCAATGAATTAGTTTACATAGTGATTTATCCGTTAATTAGTGACCTTGTCAGTTATCATCTATAGGGCATTCGCCCTTCAGTTACCAGCGCGGCTTCAGGCCAGGTCCTTGATCGGCTTGGCAGGTGTACACCTATCCATAGATCGTAACAGTATCAAGGGGTTCACTATCAGATAATAACTAGCAATGCAGTTTTATATTTATCTCATTCACTGTTTTACCTTAAAATGAATTGCAAAGCGGACCCAACCATTGTTTCAATGATCGTTTAACAATTCAGGAATGCATGTACTGAGCTTCGGCTCACAGTTCGAAATGTTTTCATGTTTTGTTTTAGGCAAATGCTCAGAGAGTTGGCCTCATGCTAATAAATCAGCTGAAGAGAATAAATGAAGCAAAGAAATTCAGATGGATCAGAAGTAAGGCAGTATATGCATACCTTAAAGCTGTATAGTGAATTCTTCTATGGATGAAGATGTAGACTATATAGTGATTTATTTTACTATGGTTTATAAACCTTTCATTGGTTATGAGTGTATATGTTTGAGGTTATGCTTAGCTATGTTATTTATAGCACTCATGTTTCAAGGCTTGTCCTTTGGACGGTGGTAATGCCCCTATCATTGGGTTGTCTAGATTATAATTAAGGGATTTATTTAGAAAAATATAAACAGTGAAACATATATAATTTCGGGGCGTTACAGATTTGGTATCAGAACCAGGTTGAGATTTTCCTTATGGGATATAGATTATGGAGTTAAAATACTGAGAAATTGGTTAGTGAGGACTGAGGATTATTATGATATCGTTCGAGATTTGTGGCACTGGTAATGTCTGCTTATCACACACATATTCTACTCATATATTCTTGTTTGTCATATGGATCCATATAAAGTATATATAGTTTGATCTCAAGCAGCAGATTTGATGGAGATTTGGAATAACAAGTTGAAGGTGCTTCAATGCATTTAGGTAAGCATGGTCATATGAGCCACCCATCTGAATGGTATGACATTCGTTTAGCTGGAATTGTTTATTTTTGAGATGTAAACTCTTGTACTCCGGGCGTGTGGCCCGTAAAGTTGTGGTCTTCGGTGTGTAGCTGTTGAGCTTGATTTTATATCCTTACGTACTTCTAGTCAATGCAGGGGATGTGATGTAACGTTTTAAGCCTGAAAAATGGCCAGTTTGCAGGCGAAACTCTGTCCGTTTCGCCCCAAAAATTTAAGAATCACTAACACTCCTAGCCATAGGGTTGGGGGCTGTTACAGATGTATCCTATGAAGGCCCTTGACTCATTTTGAGGGTAAATGCAAAGGGAAAATTAAGTATGGCCAGATTACACATGTTTAATCAACTTCATAGTGTTGATTATTGCACAAGGACCGAGTTTGAGATAACCTTTGTCCATGATCAATATGATTTACGCAAGCGTTTTCCATCCCAATTATAAGGCTAAGGAGATATCTTTCATATGAAACAAGTTTCAAGTGGATTGGAGGTCATTTGGTTATTCAACAACAACAACAACAACAACAAACTCCCAATGTGGGTCCCGCTTTCGCGGGCTCTGGGGAGATCCAGCTGTAGGCAACCTTACCTCTACCGGTATTACTACCCATAGAGAGGTTGATTCCATAAGACCCACAAAAACAGCTTTGAGAAAAAAGATTTGAAGAGAAAACGAGTGCAAAAATCGTAGACCGCCGTAAGAGAAAGGGGGATGGGGGAAAAGGATCCGGATAAGCGAAAAGATAGGGAGCGGAGACATACCTCAACAAACCAGGGGCGCTTGGTGCCGTGACATCCCGGGAAGGCACGACCTGCAGACAAACAAACTTACCCACCCCACCCCACCCCACCCCGGCTAAGCTACTGCCACCTACTGAGTCGGTCCCCTACAATCAGGGACCTTAATCCTGTCCCGCCACAAACTCCTATCCTGAGCCATGTCCTCCGTGAGACCGACAACTCTGAGATCCTCTCTAACCACCTCTTCTAGGCTCTTCTTCGGCCTGCCCCTCCCTCTCTTACCATTGGGGGGTTGATACTCTCGCACCTTCGCACCGGGGCGGCCACACTTCTTTTCTTCACGTGGCCGAACCATCTGAGCCTCGATTCCCTCATCTTCTCCTCTATGGGGGCCACTCCAGCTAAGCCCCTAATTACCCCATTTGAGATCCTATCCAACCTCGTAAAACCACACATCCACCTGACCATCCTCATCTCGGCTACCATCAACCTTTGTACCTGCGCCTTTTTTAGAGGCCAACACTCCGATCCATAGAGAACAGCCGGTCTAACTACCGTCCGATAGACTTTTCCTTTCAAACCCATGAGCACTCTTTTGTCACACAGCACCCCTGACGCTGCCTTCCACTTTTGCCAGCCCCCTTTAATCCGCTGGTTAATATCCTCGTCAATGTCCCCATTCTGGTGGATGATCGAGCCCAGATACTTGAATTTAGAGACCTTCAGTATTTCCCTTCCATCCAGAACGATTTCTCCCCCCTCTTCTATTTCCCTGTCCCCATTTGGTTATTCAAATAGACAAATCAAAGTCTGCAAACTGGGCAGAATCCTAATGCAAAAGGTCTGAGTTTAGCTCACTTGCAACTTATGCATTCAATTAGATAGGGATGTTTTGGTTAGTCTATGTCAAAGTACAGGAAGTAAGCTTTCCAATGACCCATGTTGCAGCATATTTGGAGACCAGTGGTCAAGGAAATTCAGCCTAGAAGTTTGATGGTACAGACTGTTCAAGTCAGTGGGTACCTACAACTTTGAGCTTATGCTTCCTCATCATATGAGTGTCGTTTTGTGTGTTTCTTGGATTCAAGTGGCAATTACTTCACTATGCTTCATTGATTTCAGATATTTTCTTCTGTAACCCAAGAATTTCATCTAAGTGAGCTATGTGGGGGATCTTGATGTAGTATCCCCTGAATTGTAGGATTTTGGAGAGGCTTGTTCTATGGTACATAAGTTTGAAACCATTGACTACCGACTATTCCATAGAAGAGAAACCAAGGACACTTTAGATTGATACTGTGCTTCAATCCATTGCAATTCAAGACTTGCTCAAATTGTTCAAACTCTTGCAAACAGTCCATTGACTCCACCTTAATATGTGAAGCAGGCATTACTCGTGAAAATATTTCACTGCACTTTCTGGTAACCTACCATTTACCATTGTCTTGATCGGATTATCAACTGTTTCAATGTTCTTCGCTTTGACCATGGGCTTCGTCCTTTTGTCTTCGTCGCATCTTCCCATCTAGTTGCATCACCATTCATTCTCATGTCACATCTTCATCAGTCTTGGTCACTTTCTCCTGCTTTTAAGAGCCCATTGCTGCTAATAGCTGG
This sequence comes from Selenicereus undatus, assembly GCA_017589665.1. Lineage (NCBI taxonomy): Eukaryota > Viridiplantae > Streptophyta > Magnoliopsida > Caryophyllales > Cactaceae > Selenicereus > Selenicereus undatus. The sequence continues at coordinate 9,735 of JACYFF010028310.1, forward strand.
TTTATGATTGGGATGCACCCATGTCAATAGATGATAATTTTGTAGCACGCCTGAACAGAAGGCAGATCTTAACTACGCTTTGGATAGCGGTTGATTGTCGTCCAACTTGTGGAATCTAACTTGTGGAATCCATTGCTAAGGGGAACGCGATGTGTCTACCCTTTTTGGCTGATTCAACCTCAGTTTCCTATTGAAGATCACTTTCGTAAAGCTTAAGTTGGACAATCAAAATCTTGGTCATGCATTTGGACTGCGTCAGGGAGAAATTTTGATGGGTTACTACCCCGTGGAAAAATGTCTTCAGTTGATTCATACTAAAGGGCTCTAGAATGGAAAGTATGACCCAGTGGAACCTTAAGAATGGATTCGAGGAGTGGAGAAAGTTTCACTGTAATAGAGGTTCCAGGAGATAAAAGGGTGAACATTGGAACATTTTATCTAACTGGTGAAACAAATATTTGGTGGAACATTGTTAAGAATAGGCTCTTAGGGCCTGACTTCACTTCGAGTCACTCTGGATTGCTAAATGGGAACTAACAAATGCACATGGTGCGGTAGCCCAGAGCACCTCATCGCTGCCTGTTCCCGAAAACTGAAGGATGTAGAGAAGGGCTCTCACTTTTAAGGCTCGCAGCTGTAGGAAAGACTTATGTGTTGAGCAAGAAGGAAGCTGCCACCTCTGGTGCAGTAGTTACTGAAGCTCTCTTTTACGGAATAAGAAGGTAGAAACCAATTACGGAATCAAGTTATCCAACGACTCTAGAATTGAGCGTTCTACATCTCATAATTTTGTTTCAATTACTATTGGTGAGATAGTTTCCCCTGAAGTTCTGTTTCAATTTGACTCGTCAAACTTTGATATCATTTTGGAAATGATCTAGTTGTGTACTTATGGGGTCAAGATAGGTTGTGATGACCCTAAGGTTATTTCAAGAGATGAACAAGGGAGAGAAATATGTTTCATGGGGAAGGAAAGGAAAAATCTTGTCCTTTAAATTCTGTTGTGAAAACCAATGAGCTCTTATGTCAAGGATATATTATGTATTGGTGTTATGCTAGTAACATTCAACCGAAGGAAGAAAAAAGCAAACGATATCCCTACAGCTTGTGAATTTAGAGATGTTTTCCTGAAAAGTTATCGGAACAGCTTTGCAAAGAGAAATTGATGTTGAGATTGAATTAATCCCTGATGCTCATCCTATCTCCAAAATCCCGTATCTTATGGCCCCAATTGAGCTTCAAGAACTGAAGTTTCAGTTAGAGGAGTTATCGTAGAAGAGATTTATCAAACCATCCAAGTGTGCCATCATAGGATGCCTAGTTCTATCTGTAAAGAAGAAGAATGAAACCTAGAGGTTATGTATTGATGGCAGAGAGCTAAATAAGATCACCATAAAAAACACATGCCCATCGCCCCAAGTAGATGGCTTATTTGATCAACTGCAGGGAGCAGGAGTCTTTTTCTAAGGTCGATTTGAGGTCAGGGTACCATCAACTTAGGATTATACCTGAAGACATTCCCGAAACCACACTACGGACCATGTATGGGTCATAATGACTTCACTGTGATGCCTTTTGGCCTAATCAATGGCCCCGCAGGCTTTACGGGTCTTATGAATAGAGTTTCCGACCACATCTAGACAAGTTGTGAAGGTGTTTATAAAAGATATCTTGAAATACTCCAAGGATAAAGATGAGCATATTGTTCATTTGATGACAGTGTTATATAGACCTTGAAAGAACATCAATTACATAGGCAACACAAGAAGTATGAGTACTGGTTAGAAGCCATGGTATTTTTGGAACATATGGTTCCAAGGTATGAGATTAAGGTCAATTTGCAAAAGGCGAAAGTAGTTTCAAAGTGCTCAAGACCCACCAATGCACTGAGATTAGAAACCGTTTGGGTTTAGTAGGGAATTATCGAGTTAAGGAAGGATTTGACAAATATTGTCCTCCCTGACCAATTTGTTGAAGAAAGCTATAAAGTTAGCAAGAAGTTAAACTGGTGGCTTATGCCTCCCAACAACTCAAGCCTTATGAAAAGGATTACCTACCCATATTATGGAGTTAGCAGTTGCAGTTTTTGCAGTGAAAATTGGGAGACATTACTTATATAGAGTACCATGCACAATCAATACTGATCATCAAAGCTTGAATTACATCTTCTCTCAAAAAAAGCTCAGTTGCCCTAAAGCATCAATTGTGGTAGATCCAATGTCAACTAAGAAAGAGAAATATTGTGGCGGATGCGCTGAATAGGAAGGCACAACATACCTTGAACATTGTAGTGAATACTCAACTAAATCTCTTGATAGAGCTTAAGGACTTTGACATTCAATTAGCGTCGCACAGGAACGTGAATGTTCAATTGCTGGCACTTACCTTACAGCCCTCCCTAATGGAGGAACCTAGAGTGAATGAAGATAGTGATCTTGAGCTCCAAAGAGTAAATCAAAATCTTAAGAGAGCAGATCTTAGACGAGGCTCACAACACTTACTATTCGGCGTATCCAGGGGATACCAAGTTGTGTAAAGATCTGAGGCAATATTTTTGATGAAATTATATAAAAAGAGAAATTGCAGAATATGTGGATGAATAACTGATTTGCTAAAAAGCCAAAGCAGAACACCAATGCACCATAGGTGAATTGAGACCTTTAGAAATTGCCACTTCGACCTGGGATTTAATTTCGATAGATTTTGTCATGAGATTCCCTTAGATATAGTGTCTGATAGAGATCAGAGATTTCAAGCCTGTTTGGCATGCACGTCAAGGAGCCTTTGGAACTAGATTGAACTTTAGCAGTTCTTATCATCCCAAGCATCTAAAAATATCAATGGATCAAACTCTTCTGAGTTAGAGCCTGTAGTAATTCACGACCTACGACCAACATCAGCATTTGAAGAAAGTATGGAACTTCCAGCGGTCAACGTTGCGATAGCACTAGCAGAGAATCCAACATGAAACATCAGGATAAAATGATGGCAGACATTGACAGCAAAATCATCTTTTGAGTCATGAAGATCTTCTTTAACATTCAATAAGGTGGCATATTTCAGAAGACTCTTGAAAGCATACTATTGGAATCGACAGAAAAGCTATGTTGATAAAAGAAGGAGATTCTTGGAATTTCCGATATATGATAATGTTTTTCCGAAAGTCTCGCTAACTAAGGGTGCAAGGAGGTTTCACTACGACCTAAATTGAGGCCAAGATCTTTTGGATCATATCAGTTCATTGAAAGGTCGAATTCCATAACTTGTTTACCAGATCTACCTATATAACTCAAACATGTGCATAACATGTTCCGTGTTTCTTACCTTACAACTAGGTAATACATTTCAGATCCTGACCATGCGGTCATAATCAAATCCATTACAGCAATTGAGGGTCTTGTGTTTCAAGGGCATCTAATTCAGATATTGGATCACAGGATTAAGCAGTTCAGTATCAACCAGATACCTTAAAACAAATTGCTTTGGGAAAATCATACCTCCTCAAAAACTACGTGAAAAACTGAGGATCAAGTGAAAGTCACATACCCATATTTATTTGAGATAGCCTTGCATCTGTTGATAAAGTTCATAAGTTTCGAGGACGAAACTCTTTAAGGGGGGG
>JACYFF010028311.1:0-32809 GCA_017589665.1 Selenicereus undatus
AGTCTAACCTCATCAGTCCATTATAACTGTGAGTCCAATCCTTATTTCGTATATCACCATCGTCTTAGAGTCTTAGGCTTCAGGCTTGATTCTCCCACTTGCATTCGTCTTTGCTTTCATTCGGACTCCAAAAAATAAAAAACAAAAAAACAAAAGAGAAGTCAAAGTCGGGAATGACAAATATCCTTTCGAGGCATGCGCCACTGGGTGCTACCCTTTGAGGCAATACTGCCACTGGAAAGCTTGCTTCCCATACTAGTTAGTCAATAAAGTAATTTATATATTGGCAGGTAGGAATGAGTCAAACTCTAACTAGTCCGGTCTCTGGGGCAATGGTACACGCACACACCATGCGCTAGGATGGATACATTGGTATGTTGGTTTGTGAGGTGAAAAGTGGAGTGTAGATGTCATGTATGAAGACTAGAGTTTCGGAGTGTACGCCTTGTTCACATACAACATAATATTCTGGTTTTAAAGGGTGATGTGTCTAGTTGAAATTTTATATTGTTTCTTTATATAAAAAAAATAAAAAATAAAAAATAAAAATTTCCATCTTCTTTTGTTCGTTTTAAAGGTTTTGTGGGTATACTTGTTGGAAACCCTCACGAGATCCATACTCGTCCTACCGTGGGCCACCCGGAGGTTTAAAGGACTTGTTGCACATGTTCGGTGCAATCGTGACCCCTATGAAAGTGGTTGATTTTATTTTATTTTTAATTTATTTTTAGGCTAATAAATTTGTCGAGGATGACAAAAGTTTAAGTGTGGGGGTATTTGTTAGAGCTTTATTTTTATATTTACTCTATACTTATTTACTTAGATATTTTTATTATTTTTAGCATATAGTTGCATATTTAGTTGCATTTGCATATTTAGGAAAAAATAATGATAAAAACAAAAACATGGGTTATTGGACCTAATTTAAGTTGTAATTTTAATTATAGGCTAAAATATTAATATCGGGCCAATTTTCAATTTGATATCAATGTGCTACTTACGATATTTTTCTTCCTTATTTTTCAGGTTAAATGGATAAGGGAAGAATTACTAAGAACATCCCATTCCAAGGTGTTGAATAACTCGGACAAATTGCGGGAAGAGGATGAAATAATGTCGAAAATGAAGATTGGGCTAAGAAGATTTCGGGCTAACCCTTTTATCATCAACCAAAAAAAAACCCCCCTAAAAACCTCATACGTGAGTCGTGACCCAACAGCCCCCTCTTTCTCAGCTTTTTCTCTCCTCTTCCCCTGTTTTTTCTCCTTCATTTTCTCATCCTTCAACGCATCATCACACAAACCTCAACCTCCCCTTCATCTCCTCCTCACATCACGCACCACCACAAGCTTCATCATTCCCATCACGCCAAGATCAGCTCACAACCCTTTATAAATACAACACCCATCATCACGATCAAAATCATCTCGTCATCATCGAGCAGCAACAATCATCTTTTCCTCAATCATCCTCTTCAATCATCTCCATCTCCATAATCATCAGCATCTTCGATCATCGATCACTCCCATCATCAATCGATCATCATCATATTGAAGCTCCATTTTTGGTTTTTGGTCTGCTCCTTTAGTGCCCGTCTGCTCTGTTTTTAGTTTCTCTGCTTTCGTGCCCCTTTAGCTAGATTTAGTTTTTTTTTCCCTTATTTTAATGTTATTTGTTCAAGATATTAGTTTTAGTGTTATTATGTTAGGCTAATTTAATGTTTGCATGACTAATATTTTATTCTACCATGTGAGATTATTTTTGAGATAAGTTTTTGTGTGTTTAAATTTAATATTATGTTTATGTGGATAATCTAAGTTGATTTAGAATAATTGTTTGATGTTGAATGTTGAATTATTTTTGTTTGGCCCCTAAATAATTCTAACATTTAATAATGTTAACTAGTAACAACTTTTGACCAGTAAGGTTAAAAGAATCAACTTAGGTCTAAATTACATGAATCTGCTGTTGAGGATTTAATGGTTTAGGTTAGTCGAAGTTTTCCTAAAGCCTAATGCTTTAAGTCTTTAATTTGTTATGCTGTAGAGTAATAAGTTAATTGACTTAAAAGAATTCATCATTAGACGTTCTAGGGTGTATTAAACAGTAAGGGAAAATAGGGGTTACAGACGTTCTTAACCTACAGTCTAACTATTCAGTAAATATAATATGTGTATCGATGATTAAAAAACGGGACATGGTAAAATATATATTAAGGTTACACAATTTTCTAATCGAGTGATATTTGTTTTCTTCTATTCTGCTTAAATTTTATTATTAATTTATAATTTTGTTGCTAAATAATTTAATTATATTGTTATTAGATATCTGAATATTTTATCCAATTACCCCCCAAATTAGTTTTTTTTTTTGGGATAATCGGAGTCATAGAATTACATCTTCGTAGTTAGTAATTTGTGTTTTGTTTTATTGTGAGAATTAATTGCTTTGTAAGTTAATTCTATTTCCTCGTGGGAGCGATCCTACTTGCCCTATCTATAGTTCTTAATATTTAATTACAAGGGTATTTAGATTATTTAATTTGTTGGCACCATGACAAGCCTTACAGTGGTCTGTTTTGATATGTTTTTGTGGCCATTATTGCTACATAATTGGGTCTTTACTGCTAGACACAACTGTGATATTATTTAAGGGCTGCATTCCATTATCAAGTTTGATTATCCCCATCATCAAGAATTTTCATCAACAATATTCTTCCACACCAAAATTATTCATTATTTTATTTAGATATGTGAGAGTATTTTTGGATGAATTTCTAATCACCTACTTGATCTCTTACTCAAGCACATTGCTTTGAAATCAATTTGTAATCTCCAATCTCATAGTGAATTTTTCAATTGTCGCCATCGATGGTTATCTTGATTTGGGTTTACCAAGCAATTTTTTGTGTTTTGGTGTTAATTTTATTTTTCTAGCTTATTACCTTATTTCATGATATTTTATGTTGTATCTAATTTCATATACTTCAATTGTAACGAAAGGTTAAACAGTGACTTAGGTGGATACAAATAAATCTTACACATACAAAATTTAAGTTACACGCTCTCAAAAATATCCAAGAGTCTCAAAGTTAGAAAACCACAACAAATTTGACCCTAGAATACACCAATGCATTGAAATCCTACAAAAACTATCCAACCAATGTGTTTTCTTAACATATAGTATATTATATAATATATAATATAATGTAAAATACATAATGTTTCAAGGTCATGCAATACATGTATAATGTATGTGCAATGCATGTATAATGTATGTGCAATGCATGTATAATGCATGTGCAACATTTCGAAGCTATATATAGATCATCAAACTCCATAGTTGTTTCTTAATTAATGACAACTTGAGCTTTAGGTAGCTACTGAGTCTCTAGCTTTTCTTTGATGTTATAGAATGAAGTAGTTTGTTTAAGGGGTTGTAGTATCTAAAAAAAACAAAGATGACTCATCTAGATCAAAAGGTTCCTAAGGAACTCATTCAACAAGTAATCAATGAGGTCAATATAAAGGAAAAGTGCACTGCAAAAAAGTGAATTTGGGTTTCAGTGCCGGTCATAGTTGCTTTAGGAGGTTGGTTTGGTAGCTTTGATCTAGAGAAGCCCAGGATTGAACCTCTTGGCATTGGATTGAGAAACTGGTCTATGTTTGTGTTAATTGTAGTTGTTTCGAAGCTTGTGACCCATAGGATTTTGTCTTGCATGGTGTTTATTGAAAAATGTAGGCATAAATACACGAAAAGGGTTGTGTATTATTGGGGTTGAAAACATTGTTGAAAATGTCATTTGGTTTGCCCAAATTGTTGCTACTTGGTATGTCATCTTCAAGTTTAATCTTGATGTAACCCCAAAGAATGAAAAGATCTTCGATGTCATTTTAGACTACCTTTTTTTAGTATTTAGAATCACAGTCCTTTGCTTCTTAAGAGATATTTTGATGAAGACATTGAACTCAATTATCTTGGACAAGTTTTTTTAATCGGATTAGGGACAACGTGTTCAACCAACGTGTACTCCAGAAGTTATCAACGCGTTTTCTTTCAGAATTGGACAAGTAGTTTCTAGGAAGGAGATAGAGGACCCCAAGAGGTGAACTTTAGAGTGTTGAGAAAGGGTCATTATAATGAGACTAAGGTGATTGACTGGGAAAGATTGAACAACTAAGTGTGGACGATGAAGCCCCTATGTGACATGGTGTTCAACTTTAGGTTGCCGACGGTAAAATCTCACGACGCTTACTGGTTTCTCGAGCATGGGCTAGAACTTGAAATCACATATGAGAACGTTGCAGCCACAACTGCTGCAAGAATCTTCCTAAATATCGTCCGTGATAAAACAGACCGAAGGTAACACAATCGTAAATTTTCTTCTGTATGTCTTATTGTCACTTTTCTAAAGTCACAACATTAGTTTTGATAGGGGACCTTATCATTTTGGCTGGAAAGCTCTAAGTTAATGAAAATCTCGAAGAATAATCCACAACTTATCCCTCTCAAACACATGCATGCTTTATGTCTGAAAGGCAGTTCAATGTTAATTACTCACTAGTTAAAGGTAGCCTTAGTGTTAATTAGTCACTAATCAATGATTATGACGTCCTTCATCTGAGTTGCTCTTTTTTGGAGAAAACGAGAGATGTGTGTCCTTCCAAGTACACTTTGTTTGAGGTTGTTTCTTTCATTATTATGCAGGAGTTAACTAAGACACTAATTCTAGACCTACCACTTACCCCACATTTTGCTTTACAAGAGCAAAAAGATCATCACAATTATATTTAACAGTAAAGGAGAATGAGAACATTCTAGAAATCTATGCAGATTATAGTGTGTTTGTAATACCTGCATTTTTAATTTGGTTATAGACTTATTAATCCATCTAATGATTTTATCGAATTGTAACTGTTTTACTTTAATTAAGATGGACTAATATTTGTGTGCTTATTTAAGCTGATAAATTTCATTAAAAACGATATTATCATTAATATTATTAATTTTGGAACTTTGCGACTTATTATATATGCGAAAAAAATAGTACTACGTCATATTTTAGGCGAAGCCAAATCAACAGAATCGGGCTCGTCAACAAGCACTAGAGATTTTAGGTTCGACATTGGCCCTAAGCATTTTAGTGACTTGGGTTCTAGATGAATCAAAACAAAAGGGAGGGGGGGAAGGCCCTTTCTGGGCACAAAAAAAAAAACCAAAGGGGGAGGAGAGGTTTCTACCAAAGCCTTGCGAACTCGGATACCACCATAGAGAAAGAAAGAGGAAAAAGGAGAGAGAGGGGGGCAGTGTGCTGGCCGACGTAATTCGACCATCGTTGCACCTAGCTACGCTGCCTTGCGCTGCAACCATAGTGACAGAAAGAGAGTGAGATTGAATGAGAGTGGGGGAGCGAGTTGAGATAGATGACCGGGACTGCAGCTAGGCGGCGGCGACGACGACGACAATGCTTGACGGTGAGGTGTCTCCACTGGTAAGCTCGAGTCTAGAGACCACTAAGGGCCACCGCCAAAACCCCAGACCCGAGCCTCGAGGTTGGCGCAGTGCAGGGAGATGGGGAGTCAACCCCTAACCGGCCACAACCCCAGGCTGGCAGGCACTACCAGCATCGACTGTATGGCTTGAAGGTAGGGCGAATGGAGTAGGGGCATGTGAGCAGCAGCACGAGGAACAGGGGCCGAAACCTAGCTTCAAGCCAACCCAATCAATCTATTTATCGGGTCCTTAGGTTTGGAGCGAGGTGGGTACTTCTTGATTCCTAAACTACTAATAATTTGCGATGTTTTTATGATTTCGTTCAATTAGTTGAGTTGCAAGTGGGATTGAAATCTCAAGAAGTGAGAACAATGACAGTTGTTAGGTTGTTTGAGTTAGTTGAAATCATTTGGGAGTGAAATTGAGTAATCTCGAGGATTGTTGTGGTCGATACTGTATGGAGGGAGTTTGGATTGTGTGATAAACCAACGAAATTGTGAAATATATTTCCAATGTGTTGATGATGTGTTTATCATTGTTAATTGCCCAAAATCTATTTGAACATGCTGATTAGGGAATCGTTGTTCTTGTTCCTTCCCTTATGTGTATGCTGTGATGTGATTGTGTGTAGCTCAATTTGATTGACTAATTGAGGCCATGAATATAGGTTCACTGACATATTGGAACTATACTCATTGGTAAATATATTGCATTGCCTTTGAGTTATCTGAGCCCAACTTGAAAGAGTTTAAGCGGCAAATTGAGTATTTAAAGCGAGTCTTGAATGTGCCTCTAACCAGATATGTTCTAGGATTGGTTTATTAACCTCAATTCTAGTCCTTTTGTACCCACATGAGAGTAAATTTGAATAATGCTTATAAATGTTTAAAAATATCCTTTTTTGTTAAAGGATCATTTTTTGAGTCAATCAAGCTCACCAAGGATCAAATATGATTTTTGCTGTGCTACATACGTGAAATGAAGATTCAAAAGTCCTTCCAATGAACATTTTAGGAGCTAGTTCGCTAAAGCGTTACCCTTCAAACTAGTAAAGTGTCAAGCAATGGTTGTGAGCTTGTTTAAATGTTTCCTTTTATGCAACCTTCAAGCGAATTTACCAACAGAAGTAAATGACTAGTTTATTGAAGCAAAATGTTCAGAGCTTTTAAGTGAAACTAAATATGCGTAAGTTTCAAATTAGTGACTTTTAAGACGATTTTTTAACATCACTTCCTTCGAGAAGCAAATGCTTACTTGGTTATTAATTCATTTATAAGCATGTTTGGTCAAAATAAATGATTATATGCTTTACGAAAGACGAATAACCTTATTCAGGCATTTTAGCCTTCTTGAAAATGGAAATGGCATTGTTGTGATACAATGGGAACTTCTATACAAAATATGTTTAAAGTGAGATGCACCTGAAATGTTTTGGGCTTGGAAGATAGTTCTAATGAAATCATTAGGAGTAGATCTAGAAGTAGAAACCCTAGAAGACCCTGACGAGGGTAGAACTCAAAGTTTAGGGAGTAAACCCGGTAAGCGGGGGCCCTAATTCCTAGGGAGCAAACCTAGATGTGGGAACCATAGAGGACCTTGACAAGGGTAGAATACAAGTGTAGGGACCAAATCTAGTATACGGGAACCCTAATTCCTAGGGAGTATACCCAGAAGTGAGAATCCTAGAAGACCTTGACGAAGATAAATGCCAATTGAATATGAAAGGTCCCAGACATTACTATGAAATGTGAGTGATGATCTCACTTGAACGAGCACAAATATGAGAATTCGATGCCCATGAAATGATTTCGTACTTGTTAGGTGATGAAAACTCCTCATTCGAGGGATATGCTAGTTAAAACATTTGAAAAGTACATGTACTCTTGAAAGGAGCTTTTATTGAATTTCAAATGAACTTCTTTTTGAACAATGTTGTTTTATAAATGCTTACCTTGATTTAAGTGATGGTCCTTGCCTTTTATGCGTTAATCCCTTTTTATTTATAAAAGAACCCCAATGGATAACTTTAAGTTAACTCCTTGATGCTAAGTGTTTATGTGTGAATTAAAGGCCATATTGTTCTCAATGCATGTATTATAGCTTGAGGTAACTTGCTATTGAGTCATTTCTGCCTGTTATGTGATGTAAAACAAGTGTAGTATATGTGATTAGTTGCAAGCGTCATAGGTTAGGCAAGTTGAGAATTCTTGTGTGTGGAATGGAGGAAGGAAAGAGATGCTATTTGAATCATGGGGATTATAGAAGTATTGATGGATATGGGTGGCTATATGCTTATTGTATGATGTAATTGTGTGTGATTGCTACTTAAAGGTATTATGTGCAATTGTTTTGTTGTCTTGGGGTTGAGAATCATTCACTGAGAGTGTGGTAGCTCATCCCCTCTCTATTTCTCCTTTTCCTAAGTTTTTGATGTGATAGGTAGAAGTTGATTTATGTAAGTTGAGTTGAAAGCCTTGGATAGGAGTTCTATACATAGATTATGAGCCAAATGTTGCACTGTAATATAGTCATAAGTTCCTGAGCTTATGTAAAATTAAACATGTTAGTCCATGTATCGCATATTAAATAGCATTCGCTGTGTATGGCCATGTGAGCCAACAATCTGATTAGTCAGTCGTCCTTTCTGCTGGAGTTGTTTATTTTTTGGATGTAAACCCCAGTACTTCGGATGTGTGATCTGTTGACCTGTACCTTTAATTTCTATTACACCTATTTTTGACCCCATTTTAGCCCTTATTTGACCCATTTTTCTTGGTGTTTTCATGCCAAGTTTAGATGAAAAAGGGTCAAATTCACTTCCTTTGATTCAATTGTACTTATAATGTGTCTTGTCTTACTTTCAGGAGAAATGATCAGATTTTGATAGAAAGGAAGACATTAGGAGCGATTTGAAGGATGCATAGAGGTCCAACGAAGCCCCAGGAGCACAAGTGAGAGCTGTAGGAAGTGCACGGTTGTGCTGCAGGAGTGCACAACCGTGTCGCACGACCAGAAGCTGCGCACTGGCTGATGCACGGCCGTGCATCCTGCTAGTGCGTAGGTGCACGACTGTGCATCCTCGAAGCACGACCGTGCGCCTTACCTGCTGTCGCGATTTAAGCGGTTTTCAGCCTTTATAAGGGGGTTTTTTCTTTCCCTTTAGGGGGACCTTTTGCTAGGTTCTTGAGAGGGCCAATTAGGGTTCATCCTAGCCTCCACAAACCCCTTTAGGGGGAGATTAGATTAGGTTAGTACTTGCATCAATTGTAGAAGATTTTGGATTCACAATTGAAGACTAAGTTCTTCTCCTCCTTTTCTCTTTAATTTCATGCTTTTTAATTTATTTGCTAGTTCAATAGATTATTGTTTTGCTTTGGTTTCAATGTTTGTTTGTGAATTAAAGCTTTGATCTTTGGTTGTGATTTGTCCTTGAGATGGCCAATTGATTTTTATTTAGGCCTTAACCTAACTTGTTTATGCTAGAATTTAGAGATTTCTTTCATGCCCACCGCGTGTTCGATGAAATGCTTGAGGGAGCTTTCATCTTTATTTTTGGGGGCAATCGACTTATGCTGAGAGGTGGGGTCGATTTTGTAGTGTGGGTAGAGAAAGTAGCTGGGATTCGAACATGAAAATAGTCTCGATTGCTAGTTAGGTCAAGGGTTGTCAACCTTGTAGTTTGATGGCGCCAATCCCATGAAAATAGGTAGTTAGAACAATTAAACTAGCCTTCGACCCTTGAGAGAGGGTTTGGGTGGTCTCTAATGATGCAACCGATCATCTCTGAATACTAGTGTAATTTGGGAAGGTTGAGGTTTAAATTGATTAGTTGGTTTATCTCAGGTTTAATCATAATCAAAGTCTTTTGTTTCTTTTAGTAGTTTAGTTCTGTTTTCCATCCCTGTTTGTTCTGCCTAGCTTGAGACGTTTTAGTTAGTTCTGGTACTTGGAAACACAACTCCCTGCCGACGACACCCCAAGTACTCAACGATGCACCTTGCACTTGGGGTTTATAAATATTAAAACTCTGTTTTTTCCGTAACAATTTCCTTCTTTTATTGAACTTCATGCTTAGCGTACTCTGGTCGAGTGACCTGTAGAGTTGTGGAGAGCATTCATCGAGCTTGTGGGTATGTCTCGTATGTTTTATCATCTCAGGGACCTATTGTAAGACTTTAAGCCCAGGATATGGTCGGTTTTTAGGCGGAACTCTGCTCGTCTTGCATTTCATATGGGTTTTTAAGCCCAGGATATGGTCTAAGTGTTTCTTGAGTGACAATAGGGCATAATGATGTACCTTTGGGTGTAAATGTGTTTATGATGTGTTAGCTGATGTGTTTGACTAATCGTTGTGCGAATTGAGTAAATAGATTGATTGAAGAAAGTGAGCTATGTGATTTGAATGAAAAAAAAAGATTTTTGGAGTTTGAAATAGGCATTGCCATGTTTAGGTGAGCAGGGAGCCAGGGACATGTGGGAAATTAGAAACTATTTCGATTGGTATTTCAAATTGTGTTATATGTCACCATTCTTCACATGTTATGTGGTTTTTTAGGTCTCAAAAACTCATTTTTTTTTAAAAAGAAATATGGTGGCGTGTTCATTAAGAGTTAGAATTCTTATTTTTAAAATTCACTAAGTTTGAATACATCTGATAAAAGTAAAAATTTGCTTATTAACTCATCCATATGGCATTTTTTGTTTCCTACTTTGGAAATCCTTATCTTTTTTGTGCTACATATGAGTTACTTATTAAGTAGTGAAGTCATTTTGATGATTGCAAATTACTATTCTTAAATCTCTACCATCCAATTCCCTGCATCAAATTTCTTGCTATTTCCTTAATTATGTCAACAAAATTTTCTATTTACCTATCCAATCATAGAACTCCATAAACCAACACGACCCATTGCGTTGTAAAGATTCAAGATTAAGATACTATAAAAGTTTCATGTTATGTATGTCATGAAAAGACACTGATAAAGATAAGCCCATGTTTAGCTATATAAACAAATGTATGAAGGTTATAAATTGCACAATATTGATTGGAATGAGTGGGCAAGTCGAAACTCTTGTTGTGATTGTAATGCATTTATAGCAAAAAGTACATATACAAATTGAGTACAACAAGGCAATTGAAGGCATGAAGAGATAAAAACATATGCTTAACAACTAGATAAGATATCTTCGTGTGACCAAAAGGTCACAGGTTCGAGCCGTGGAATCAGCCACTGACAAAGTCAGGTGAGGCTGTCTACAATTCACCCCTTGGGTGCGGCCTTTTCCCGGACCCCGGGTGAACGCGGGATGCTTATGCACCGGGCTGCCTTTTAACAACTAGATAAGATAATTAAATAAATAAGAATATCTAACCAATTTGGGACGAATGGGATGCTGTTGAGGTGGTCTTCTACGTGCAGTAGGGAACTTGATATGCTGAGAATGTGTGAAAAATTACGCCGAGGTCCATCAAGGTTTGGGTTAATATTTTTCTGACCCGGCAATTTTGAGAAAATATTTTCATATCTATCCAAGTTTGGGCAAATATTTTCTGGAACCAAAAGTGACCAAACTTAACTTTTTAAATTGCATAAGGCCCCTTAAACTTTTAAAATTTGCATTTTAGCCCTAATCTTTAAAAACTTACTTTCAAAAATCCAAAAATTGTGCTTGTAGTTTTTTGCTTGTACATAGTACTCGCTGCCCTCTTTCATTTGGTATCAGAGCCACATGATCAAAAATAATTAAGAAAATTAAGCTAATTAGTGATTAATTAAGCTAATTAACTGTGATTAGCTATGATTAATGCTAGAATCATCACCTGCTTGCCCTGGGCCTAATTATTCACATATTGTTCACTCACAAGAAGACCTTTCTCCAATAGCACTTTAGTTAAACTATATTACTGACATAGTTTTAGAATTAAAGAAGAATTGGCTAAAATTAAGACCGAAGTGAAGGAGTTTAAGAAGCAGATATCGATAGTTCACCTTTTTCTAGTTAACGAAGTTAGACATAGCAGAAAATATAATTCCAGTATTAGTACTCCATTTCAGCATGAATATCCTTTCCAAAACCCAAAAAATAAAATTATATTTCCTTTGCACGAGATAAAAATTCAAAAAGAAGTAGAAGAAAGGTCAAGCGAAAAATCAGCTGAAAAAGCAGAAAAACAAGAAGAAGAAGGAATATAAGCAGTATAGTCTTGAAGAACTACAGGTTATGCTCGAAAGAGAATAAAATTCGGAAGAATTAAATAAAATCATGAGCGTAATTAGTGATAAACATGACGTATTATCTGATAATAGTGAAGAGACTAATAATGTCCAATTAGACGAAGAAATATCTTAGTAGATGAACCTTATTAAACTTGATGATCTTAATGCGTTACCTTTAGAAGAAAATTAGATAAAAAAAGATGATAAAATGACTATTAAAGATGATATTAATGAAATTGCAGAAGAACTTGACTTAAGAGAAATAAAGACTAATTTGGTTAATAATGTTGTTCCTAAGCCGAAGGAATTCGGTGAACCTTCTAGGAGAAATACTCATTTTCTAAGACCTAAGTATGTTCCAGCAGGACAAACAACCAATTTTTCCTTTTGGTTCATCCCAAGGAAAACTACTACTTTTGAAGAAGTCGGCCTTATCCCTATTAGTTAGACGAGATATATCTTAAATATAGATGGAGTTCGTAATAGAGAAAAAATATTTGAACATTGAAAAAGAGAAATGAATAGTGTCTTAAACCTCAACACTACCTAGACTGCTACAAATTTCCTAAATTATATCAAACATAGTTTTTCTAGTACTGTAACTGACTGATATGATTTGTTAACTAAAGAGGGCAAAAATACATTAAGAATGATGGAAATACCAGCTGCTATGTTTAAAAATCTATGTAAAGAAATTGAAACTGAATTTATCATTACAAAACTTGATTATGAAGAAAAGGCAAGAGAATGACAGAGAAATATTAATAATATAGAATTTTAGGATATGAGATATCTGAAAAATTATATTACTGAATTTAGTCAATATTATTGCAAAATTGGGCATAATAAGACTAGTGTTGGCATGTTTTTATGACAAATTGTCGTCTTCGATAAATTCCATAATTAATGAAAGGTACATTGGAGGGCTTGAACATGCAAATGCCATTGATACCTTGTGTTCAAGGATCTCTTAGTTTATGAAAATTGGTCCATAATCAATGTCTTGATCTCCAAAAGCAAAAGAAAATCAAGAAGTGGTTCTACCTTGTTGGGATTCACCTCACCAATGGGGAAAAGAACCTGAAAAAATAAGAAAAAGAGCTTTAACAAGCAAAGGGGTGAGAAATATAGAAGAAAATATTATAATAAACCAAGTCTTAAAAAATCTTAGCTTATTGTCTGGCAAGGAAAAACAACTGTAAATGTTGTGCATGCGGCGAAGTAGGACATTATGCTAATGAATGAAAAAATAGAAAGAATAACAAGCTTAGTGAAACCTTGGATAGCCTAGATTAATATTACATTGAGCTTAGTGAAGATGAAGCATTAGACCTGGCCTTAAGTAACAACAACGAAATCGTTAAAATTATAATGGACAATGAATATGAAGAGAGTGATTATGAAGAAACAAGTCATAAGATGGAAAGTGGCTCGATTAGTCTTGGTGATCTTTAAAGAGAAGAGCTTGTTGCAGACAATGATAACGAAGAAGTCAAAGAAAATTGGGTTCTTCCCATAATTTAGAAAGACATTATCTATAAAAAAATCCATCTTTCAATTAAAAAGCAAATACATATGTGAAATGATGAAAGGAGATCTAGAAATCAAAAATTGTAAGTATCATGTGGGAGAAATTAATCTCATTAATTGGGAAAACATCCTTAAGTATAACAAAGACAGAAAGTATAGATATATCCATATTGGAAGTGTCCAAGTTCAAATCACTCCATTACAATATTATGGTAAAGATATTGATGTCTATGTTTTGGTATGTGATATTAGGCATACCAAGTTCAATAATCAAATTATCATAGGAATAAAAGCTAACTTATGTAATAGATCGGTGGGGTTCAATTGTAGACCTGGATATTATATGTGTCTAAATTATGAGTTTGTTAAAAACTTCTTATCCCTTAAAATAAAAACAATTGGAATGGACATGAAAAGAGAAGGATATCCATTAAGGATATTCTGAAAAATTATCTATAAATTAGACAATACTATAGATCTCAACACTAAGGTCACCATGATAGAGGTAGAAAAATCTGAGACCCCTACCCCTATGTAAAAAATCCAGAGGATTAAATCCAATTCGCAAGAGACAAAGATTGATCGTTCATGGATATCTAGCTTCGCCAACCCTACAAAGATCAATAAGAAAAGTATAATAAAAATCGATGAGGAAGGCAAAATCATTATTAAACCTCAATTATTAAGAAGCATGAGTACAGGATTAGATTGAGGAGAAGGATATTCATAAGCTAAAGAAGAGCATAAAGAAGATGATACAATTAGCCTAACTAATGAAATGAGTAGAATGAGTTTTGAATTTGCAAGATCCAGTGTAGGTCGAAGTATGAGTCTAGAAAGAAAGATCATTGGGTACAAAACTAGAACTGTTAGTAAACCAATCTATGATGATGAATTAGTAAAAAACAAGACTATGGAGATACACTATGAAGCTACCAATATAAATCCTAATAGCATCTATATCCCGATAAAGGTATGTTTATAAAGATATAATAAATATGAGTTGTGTGCCTACATAGATAGTGGTTGTTCTGTATGCTTTGGGAAAAGGTGATTATTTTCAGAGTTTATGTGGAAAAAAGCCAAAAATCTTTTATAAGTGAGGATAGCAAATAACAGCATTATGAGTCACAATGAAGCAATAGAAGAGTTATTCATAGAATTAGGTGAAGTTCAATGCATTATACCAGTTTTATGGGCTACTGACCAACCCTCTCATGATATGATTATTGAAAATAATTTTCAGAGATTATATTCTCTATGCACACAGACCATAAACCAGATAATATTCACAATTAATGGTCACTCAATTCCTATCGAAAAATTAAGTAAGGCTTACAATCATCAAAAAATTGAATTTACACGCAGGCAGAGTGGTGAGAAGGTAATGCCGGCACAATGAGAGGTAGCATTAACAATTTCATTACTCGAGTTATCTATAAAAGAGTAGATTGTCGAACAACAAGAAAAATTATGCAAAGAACTCTACTATGATAATCCACTAAAATTTTGGGATAAAGATAAAACATTTGCTAGAATTACTCTCTTAAACCCCCAACATTATTATCCAAGTCAAACAAATAGTGTATACACAGGTGTGTATATCAAGGAATTTGATAAATAAAACAAAGAACTTCTGGATAAAAGATTAATCAGTAACAGCAAGAATCCTCACGCCAGTCCTACTTTTATGGTAAGAAATCATGCGGAAGAAAAAAGATGAAAAACAAGAATAGTAATCAATTATAAAAAGCTGAATGATAATACTGTCTTTGATGGTTATTATATTCCTAACAAAACTGTCATTTTCAATAGAATTCAAGGAGCTTCTTTGTTCTGAAAAATGGATTGCAAAAATAGTTATTAGCAGATAAAAATGGTCGAGGAAAGCATTCCCTTAACTACATTTAGTACACCACAAGGACATTATGAATAGATAGTAATGTCATTTGGTCTTAAAAATACACCTCAAATATTTCAAAAAAGAATGGATAGTATCTTCAAAGACCTTAATAATTGTTGTTTAGTTTACATTGATGATATCCTTGCCTTTTCCAAAACCATACAACAACACAAAGATGATGTCTTAGCCGTCATCCCAAGATGCATTGATTATGGTATTATACTTGGAAAAAGCGAGTGCATTTATGCTGAACAAGAAATTGAGTTCTTAGGTATAGAAATAAAAGTTGGACAAATCATTCTACAGAAACACATTCTGGAAAAAAATAGAAAATTTTTCTGAAAAAATTGAAGATAAGAAACAGTTAGAAAGGCTTCTTGGATGTCTTACCTATGGTTCAGATTTCATTAAAGATTTAGTTAAACTGAAAAAGCCATTGCAGCAGAAACTCAAGAAAGAAGTAATTTGTACATGAACCATTAATGACACAAAGATTGTTCAAAACTCCAAAAAGATGTGTAAAAATCTTCCTGTTCTTAATTTGCCTAATGAAGGAGATGATTTAGTTCTTGAGACAGATGCCAACAATAAGTACTAGAGAACAATACTCAAAATCAAAGAAGGCGAAAAACATTGCAAATATTGCAGTTGAAGTTTCAATAAGGCGTAATGCAACTATCCCATGATGAAAAAAGAAATCCTTGTAGTCATAGGGGGAATTGAAAAGTTCCTAATCTTTTTAGCCCCAAAACCTTTTCTTATTCGAACTAATTGCAAAGGAATACTTTGTTTTGTGAAAAAGAATTTATCAAATATGCAAGCGCAAGGGCGACTCCTGCGTTGGCAACTATGGCTTAACCAGTTTTCCTTCTCTGTTGAACATGTACAAGGATCGAAGAACTCTCTGACAGACAGTTTAATTTGAGAACTCGCCAATGGTGATCATCAAAGCCAACCTCCTGCTAGAAAAGGAGGAAATCCATAATGAAATGCCATTCCTACTAGAACGAGTTTCACTTTCTAGTAGAGTCCTTGCTGAAAACTTGGAATTTCATACAAAAAGTATATCACCTTTTGGTCTACTACCTACAGCCTACCTAATAACCCAAAGATTTTACCTTTTATAGTTACAGGTTAATTACCTACAATGTCCTTATGATATTCAAGACAAAATAGGTTCTCATGTTCAAAAAAAATGATTCTTACATCTATAAAAAAAAATGACAGACAGTTACATGATCTTATCATTAAAGCTTGGGAATATGGGATAGTACTTTAATATACAGAAATCTCAGATCTAAAGTTTCCATTTTTCTCAAGACTAATGAAATTTTAGCAATGCATGTTCTGAAGAATCTATTAGATTCTAACATCTCTAGAAGGTCCAACAAAAATTCAAGTTAGCAGATGTCTAAATTTGGAAGTGTATAATGCATTAATCGAATATATAGTGCATTAATCGAATATGAGAATGGAAAAGCCAAACCAACTCATTATGTTAATCAGATCGTTGATTACGACAATCTTGATGATCAATGACAAGAATGGACTCCTGAACAACGAGAATTAATTACTGATCCTGCTTTAGCAAGAGTCATTGGATTTTTCAACATCTATAATCAATGTTGGGCATTAATTGAACAAGGAAAAATGTTAATGCATTGTGGAAACACTACTTTAGCCTATGGTAATGAGTTTAAAGAGTACATGAAGGTGGAAGGAGTAGTGTCAAAAATATCTTTGATTATCTCTTTGACGTTGGAGTAAGAAAATTCTTATCAACAAAAGAAAAGAAATTTCTTCTTGAATTATTTGAAAAATGGAATCCATAGCATTTTAAACGACTTGATGAAGATTTTGATGATTATCCGGATAATGATGATCTAGAAAATATAATTGGAGATAAAGGCATACAGAATCTCAATAATGATGACTAGTCTTATCATTATTAAAAGTTCTGAAAAGTGGTTGCCCCATTATTGTACTATTTTGACAAGTGTCAGGTCTGTAAAATAAAGTGTGTACTAGAGGCATGTGAAAAATCAGTATATATTGTAGCCATTAGGGCATCCTATGTATGCCCAACCCTTTATAAAAGGGGAAGTCGAATGCTGAGGAGGGATACGGTCATTTGAGTATTCTTGAGCAAAAGAGAAGTTGAGATTCTCCATTTCTCTATGAGCAAATATCTCTAATGATCTTAGCTTGAGTCCCTCTTCAAAAGCTTTCCATTGTAATATTTCCACCTTTAAACTTTCAATAAAAGAAGTTTCCCAGTAGGGAACGTTATTCAATTGAACGTTATGTCTTAAATATTATAATTTCTTGATTAAAGTTCCACTATCCTTGAAAAAGCTTAAAAACTTAATTAGTGACTATGGTTCGAGATAGGAAACGAAACAGATCTGTGCAGTGTCTAAGGAAGGTGGGGTTGAGATTAGCAATCTTTGTAAACCGAAAGTTAGAGGAGCGCCAGAGTCCAACGTCGACTAAGTTCAGGTAATGTTCAAAACTCACTAATTAAGTTTTAATTATTTTGCTAAGTATGGTGGGTCGATAATCATAGAAAACATAATATTTGAGATATGAATAGTAGATTGTAATAACTAGTATCAGTAAAGTCATTATAAGAAGTCCAAACAAAAGTATACGCTTAGTTTTGCAAAAAAACCCAATAACTTTGAATATTTGCAAGAAAGCCCTAAAAAGAATAGTAACCCAAAAAGTAGTACTCTGAAAAATTATTACTCATACCTAAGTGGATCCAAAAATATTTATCCCAAATTAGTGGACCCAAAAATTATTTACCCATACCACAGTGGACCCAAGAGTCAATTGTTATGAGAATGTGACACTTAACTTGGACTCATATGGCCCTGCAAACTCATCGCCAGGTTTTGACAATGAGTTTGGTATGTAACAAAGTAGACCGTGTAGTAGGGAGCCCCTTCGTGAGTATATTAGCTATTTGGTCAACAGAAGGAATGTGAAGAACTCGAAGATCACTCGTTCAACCTTTTCTCACACAAAATGAAAGTGAACTTTAATATGCTCAAACTTTTAATGAAACACTAGGATGGCAGTTATGTAAGTAGTAGATAGATTGTCCTAAAAGAGTACTAGAGTTTAAGGAAGAGGAAAATGAAGCTCACAAAGTAGATGTTGTAACTAAGTAGCTTAGGCAGCAGTAAAAGCAACAGCTCGATACTCGACCTCTGTGCTGCAATGGGCAATGACTTTTTGCTTTTCAGAAGATCAACTAATAAGATTGCCCCCAAAATAGACACAAAATCCATAAGTCGATAGCCTATCATTTGGATTTTTGACTCAATCTGCATCTGCATATATGTAAGAAAAGAATCAAGTTGCCTGACAGAGAGAGAAGAGTTAGAAGCAATCACCACCTGCAACTTGATTGTTACCACCAACTACAAGACGGGCATTATGTCGCTCCACATCCCCATTAGGTTTGTGCTTGGTGTGAAAAAACCATTTACACCCCATGGAATTAACATGAGGAGGTCGTGGAACAATTCCCAAGCTGTTGTTATGATGCAGTGTGTCTAGTTCTACTTGCACAACACTGTACCACTCAGGAACCCATTTAGCTTAAATAAAAGACATTGGCTCTTTATCAACTATAGGTAAGCATTCAGGTAAAGGGTGGGGCCAGATGTGAATGCATGAAGTTTCAGTGAGTTGGTACGGGTACGGGTTTGCATATGGTGGGTGGAAGTGTCTAACGGTCATAAGTGGGGTAGAGAAGACGACAAGGAAGAAGGAACTGCATGGGGGGAGGAGTGGTTTGGATTATCTGTAATAGGTGTTGAAGCTGGTACGACATTATCCATAGTGGAGTTAGAGATGGAAGTATATTGAGGAACTGCAAAATGGGAAGAGTGATGAATGCTAGAATTGCAGCTTGTTGGAGGAGAGAGAGTAGAATATGAGGAGGCTCATCATGAACCAATGATGAAGTGTGTTCTTGGAATAGTGGATATGACACTGATTCATCAAATACCACATGACGAGCTACATAAGTGCACTTAGTGGTAGGTTTGAAACATAGATAGCCCTTGTGAAGAGAGCTATAGCCCCAAAAGAGGCATGGCTTGGAATGAAAATCCAATTTGTGATTATTATAAGGACGAAGTAAGGAGCAACATAGACAACTAAAGGTTTTGAGGACATGATAGTTAAGATTACAATGGTAGAGAAGAAAGTATGGTGATTCGTAATCAAGTAACGTATAATAGTATAATTGCACAGATAGATAGTAGTCCGGTCTATCAGGATGTTCTCAAAATTGAAGGGGAGTGAGGCATGTGCTAAAAGGACAAGACCTTTGCCAACGATGTCTTTATGATGACGTTCATGAGCACCATTTTGTTGAAGAGTATGAGGTGAAGGGTGGCGATGAAGAATACAAAGAGATTGCAAACAAAAGTAGTAAAAGAGTGATGCTCTCCACCCCAATAAGTTTGGAGCTCTTTTATAATGACACCAAATTGGTTTTGAACCATAGCATGAAAGATTTTGAAGACGTTAAACACTTGACTTTTGGTAGAGAAAAAATAAAGCCATATAAATTTGGAGCAGTCATCTAAGAGCTAAATGAAATAAAAATTGCTATTCAACGATGGAATCGGGGAAGACCCCAAACATCACACCAAGTCAAATGGTGAAGATGACTTAGCATGATTGGAAGGGAGGGGAAGACGTTGCCCATTCTCTAATTGGCAAGACTCAAACAAAGAGAAAGACTTATTAGAAATAGGTAAATTAAACTAAGAACAAAGCCTACGGATGATGGAGTCATGTGGATGGCCTAGTCAATTGTGCTAGCCTTGTAAGGTTGTCCTTTCGCTGACAAAAGCAACAAAGGTAGGTTTCCGAGGAGGATTGGTGTATGGTAGACATGGGTGAATGGAACCTGGTATAGCCCTTTGTCAAGCTGTCCTTTGAGAAGTACTGTGCCTTGCAAGTTTTTAACCAGGCAAAAGGAAATGTGAAATTCCACAATAATAGAATTATCTCGAGTAAACTGAGATACACTTATTAAATTCTTGGTTATTTGTGCGGTGTGAAAAACATTGGAGAGAACAAGAAGATGGGGTGTGGAGGGAAGGGTCATAATGCCAACATGCAAGGTTATATCATGCTTAGTTTATATTGACATATGCATTAGAGACTCAATACCTGAGGCTTGAGAAATTTGTAGATTATCCTGAGGAGGCGGCACTAATAAGAATGGAGGGGTCAACATTCTCTCCATCACCGGAGCTCCCATGATCTCACTCTTTCCATCATTAGGGTAAAACAGTTGTATTTCAAGTATATTCAACTTATGTAGAAATTGTATATAGTCTAAGTATGCTAGTCACCCAAAGAATGAAACTTTGGTTAATGTTCGATTTAGTTTAAGATCTGCTTGTTTCAATATTTAAGAATAACAGTAAACAGTCAGGGGTAGGATTGACAGTGGCTTAGAGCATATACAGTGACAACTATTTTGAGGCTTGCTCGCCTTGAGACGTGAGCCGAGCGCCTCATGACTCTTGCAGCAATGTGAGCCCCACGAGCGGTTCGTAGGGCGGTTTGTGGCAATGAGCCAGCTCACAACTATTTTTCTTGTTTTTTTTAATCATTTTAATTGGTTTTTTTTTTTTTGAATTTTGAAGATAAAGTTGTGTATTATAAAGTAACGCTATGAGTATTGAGTATTATTTTATTTAATGAATGAAAGTTGTGAATTTTATATTATAAAAAAAAATTTAAAAATCAAAAAATTAATTCATGTGATGAGGTGGAGGGAATAGACCCTCCTTATTGGCGACAACTTTGGGTCACGATTGTACGGAGAAGTTTGTACAATTAGTAAGAAGTTTGAATACCCGCATTTTAAAAAAGTGGTGTCAGATCCACCTGGACATTTGATTCCGGATCTGTTTCAATTCAAGATACCAGCGAAGGGAGGAATAACTAAGTCATCTCATTCACTTTGGGAGCGTTGGCTGGCTTACTCGCTAGCTAACTCGCTCTCTTCTCGCCGCAAAATCGAGAATTCTTGAATTGAATTTCAAGGGTTGTCGCTCGATTCTTGAAGTTGCCGTTGTTTATTTTGAATCCTCGTTCTTGATCCTTTGCAAAAATGGCGCCAGTTTCGGCTCTCGCTAAGTACAAGCTCGTCTTCTTGGGGGATCAATCAGTTGGCAAAACCAGCATCATCACTCGATTCATGTACGATAAGTTTGACAACACCTACCAGGTAATTCATCCGTTCTCTCTCTAGTTCCCCCGTTGTTGATCGGATCGTCAGCTTGTATACTTGAATACCTAGATTTTTTTGAACTTAATTGCCGGATCTAGTTATTGTTGATGATGATGATGATGTTGTTGTTGCCCCCCTTGTTTTTGTTGTCTCTTTTTGTGTTGCTCTATGTCTATTCTACACAACTTTCAAAGGGATATGCTATGTCAGTTCAATCACCCAACCCAATTTTATGCTTCAGTAACTTTGAACGAGACTCGCACTGAGATACCCATGTTGAACAATTGACTTTAATTGGGTATAAACATGGGGCACTTCATTTGAAATGGTAAAGACATAAATTTTTTAGAAAATGGCAAAGTTTGGCTCTCTCAATTTGTGCTAGACCCTTAGTGCTTCAATCTATGCATGCCAAAGTCCAAGGACAATGGCCCTCTGACCCCTTCGATGCATTTGCAAGTTACGCAGACAAAGATTCAATTCAGATGTCTAGTATGAAGGGGTTCGCAAAGCTGCTATCGCATCGGCATGTTTTGGATTAATGGTCCTAGGGGTTGAATGATGATAAAAGCCTTTTGCTGAGCTCTGCTGGTTGTCTCCCTTCATCTAGCCCTTTGGCTGTCTCTCCTCATTTTTGACGCTTGTTGGACACAAAATCTGACGAATTATCTTGGCCTTTTTCTTTACCTATTAGTTACTGTTACTGTTTTTCCTCTTCACTTGGTGTACTTTGCAATGGTGTCTTAGTCACTGATAATTGTTGTTTGAAAATTGAACTGGTTAAGGCTTAGCCAATTGGTATTGGCTTTCTATCGAAGACCATGTATCTTGAAGATCGTGCTGTACGCCTACAGTTGTGGTAAGTTTCAGCCTTTCTAGATGACCTTGTATTTTGATAGATCCAATCTGTGATGATTGCATTTGTGTAGCTTATGTTTCCTAGGGGACATCCTCTGCTCACTCATATTAGCATGCATGCATATGTCATGGTTTTGGTATTCCAACATTCACAAAACATCTTTTTATCTGGAAATGTACGATTTCATTGAATATTAGTGCGGAGCAATATATTCATAACTCTAGGAATACTTTTTTGGAGATGTGGATGTTGTGTTGGATGACCAATGATTTGGCCATCAATGTTGCCCATGAGCATGTTTGTTTGTTTGACAGAAGATGATCTGTATGGCTGATTGATCTTGAAGTTTACTAGTGTTCTGCATCTGCTTGGCACGTACTATGAATGCCTTTACTATCAAGTTTTTTTGTTTTGTCACTGTACTAGCTCATTGCATCTAGAATTTGTATTTTTCCTTTGGTGGCCTTCTTCCATGCCATGTCCAGTTATTAGGCTTTCTAGGAGATGCCAGCCTAATTGCCTGTTTGATGACATCCTTTTCGAAGTACACTGCTTTGACATGCAATGTATATATTGTATTTGCTTCAAGCCTAATTAAAAGAAAAATCTCACCTTCTTTAGTAGTTATCACAGACTATGGAGTGGTGTTCGGTCATCAATAAGCTGTCAAGTGTGGCTCCTTGCTCAATTTCTTCTGTCTAAGAGCTGCAGCCTTGGCTCCTGTGACCTCCCTTTCATACGTTGAAGCAACCTTTTTGCTCGTAGGGATAAGGGTGTCTGCTAATGAATTTTTCCAAGCTCCGCTTAGGGGGGATATTCATTGGGTGACAGTGTTGTAGTTTTACCTATATTTCAAACATGAAAAAAGTTGGATTAATTTCCAGATTACTCACTAAAGGGCTCTTGAATGTTGATTGTATTGCTTTAAGTGTCAGTGTGTTGAAGCTAGTAACTAGACCAAATCAAATCATTACCTAGGATGGGATGGTCTTTTCTTCTTCGTCTTCTTCTGTTTTTTTGGGGGGGAGGGGGATCTAGTACTCCAATACAAATTACCAATTGAGATTTATTGTCAGTATTTCTATGGTCTCAGTGCTCACATTGTTTACATTATGAAAGTTTTTGTAGAAAGGATTTGAACCCTTGTGGTATATTTGACTTGGAAATTGGTTGGTCTTGTACAATCCCTTTATGTACATGAATTTTTTGATAATGATTTTTGGAAAACTATCTTCTATTACTTGTCCAACCTCTATATCTTTCTTGTTAATTACTTTGTGATTCTTCAGATTCAGGGGATTTGTTGTCCGTGATTTATCTCCCATAATAGAGAAAAGGGGCAAAGGTGAGGAGAGGGGGGCAGAGAAGGGAAAGATTCATAGCTCCGGTGGCTGAAACAGCTTTAATTGCCTTTCCTCATCATGAGTTCTCTATTTGTCGGATTCATTGGTTAATACATCATTCATTTATGTCCTTGGATATGTTGAGCGTGAGAGTGCAAAATTGGTGTTGAGTGACTCTTCATTGTAGGGATACAGCTGGGAAAGAGAGATTCAGGAGTCTTATACCGAGCTACGTTAGGGATTCATCTGTTGCAGTCATTGTATATGACGTTGAAAGTAAGTAATCATGCGACCTCTTAGTTTCTCAACATAATATAATGTGCCAAGAACCATGTCTTCCTGTTTATGATCATTTTGATTCATAACTGCATTATTGGTTTTGCTGATTCCTTTTCTCTTGCCATTTCCCCAGGCCGTCAATCCTTCCTAAACACAGCAAAGTGGATTGAAGAGGTCCGTACTGAGAGGGGTAGTGATGTTATCATTGTCCTTGTTGGAAAGAAAACGGATCTTGTTGATAAAAGGTAAGAAGCACGAACATTGATTCAAGACATGGACATGACATTGGTACTGAATACGTCAACACATGATTTCTCAAAATGTTGGGATAAGCACATGTAACGGCTATATGTTAATGAAAAAAATATTTATCTAGTTATTTAAGTGTTCCTTGTTCATTTTGTATTGCTAGTAATGGATTAGGTAGGGATGGCAAAAAGTTGGGGAATACCCGTCCCCACTGGGGCCCCGCTCCGAAGTGGGGGGAAATCCCCGTTCCCAAAGGGGACGGAGAGGAAAATTAATCCCCGCTCGGGGATGGGGACGGGGATGGGGACATAGTTCAACCCGTCCCCGTCCCCATTTCCCCGCTGGGGATTTTGCCTCGTTCCCATCCCCGTCCACAATTCCCCGATTGGGGAAAAATCCCCGCCTTTGCCCTCAATTTTAATTAAAATTACAAAAATAACCTTATTTTCAAAGTTTTTAAATGAAACAACTAAGGTTATATATGTAATTTTCTTTGTAAAAATCCTAGGTATATACTGAATTTGGTACTCATGGCCGTAAAGAGTTTAGAAGGTAAGGAAAAATCAGTAGGTACAAATCCCCGTTGGGGCCCCGACGGGGATTAAATCCCCGCTGGGGATGGGGACGGGGGGGGAATTTTTTCCCCGCCGCGGGGAACGGGGCGGGGACGGGGGGCGGGGATTCCGGCGGGGACGGGGATGGGGAATATACTCCCCGTCCCCAACCCGCCCCGTTGCCATCCCTAGGATTAGGTCATGTTTCCATGTGAATAACCACACATTTCTCATAGCTTGTGCATCCTATAAATGCCATATAACAAAAACCCATTTCGTCGCTGTTTGGCATGAATCTAAAAGCATCCAAAAAGTCAGTATCTGACACATATTGGGCAAGGGTATGGTAAGTCAATAAAAAGTGTCTGCGCTTCTTTAATCAGAAATAATTTAAAATTCCAAACTTGATCTCTGCTTTTGCAGTGTAAGTTTGAATTTGTTTACCCTCCATAGACCTAGATTCAGTGTGAATCTCCCTAGGAAGCTGTTTATCTTCTTAATTGTTCAAGATTAGGTTCCGTTCTAGAATTGAAAGTTCTTCTCATTCCATGATTCATCTATTTTTATGTTATCCACTGCTCCATTTCCACAACAATGGAAATGAAAATAAAGTGGAGCTTAACTGTGGTTTCTACTTGTTTTTCCCCATCAGGCTTAGCAATTGATTCTGATTAAGGCAAAATTTGGGACTTCCAACAAATTTGATCAAAAAGTATGTCAACTATATAATATGTCAATGAGGTGTTCTAGAGGTGAATAAGAGTTTGCTTTTGTGGAATTAAGAGGTCAAGCCCCCTTCCTAGCTGGGATCTAGGTTGTGGGTTTGGTTATGATCTAGTGGTGAACAAGACTTGGTTTCTTCTGTAGGTCAAACAGCAAAGTGAATAATAATGGGTGACTTGGTCCTGAGATGATTTGACCTTTGGGCATAGAAAATGCTTTCGAGGACTAGAACTTGGAGTGACTATTTTAGCACAACGGGCTATTTTGTTTTCAACATTTTGAAGGAGCGATTAGAGGGTTAGAGCATGTTGGAGCAGGTTGGAGCGGATTAGAGTAGGTTAAAGTAGGTTCAAGCATACTATGAGTAGTTTTGTGAGGTGTTTGGAGCAGGTTGGAGCAGACAAGACCAGATTGGAGTAGGTTGAAGTAGGTTGGAGTATGTGCAGGTTCAACATGCTTAAAACAAACAAGCCCTACCACCCCCCCCCAAAAAAAAAGAAAAAAAGAAAGCTTGAGAATATAGTGTTTTTCTGTTCTTTTTAATAAATGGAATGCCTTCTCTGCCGTGATCCCTATTTTAGCTAGTTGGTTTTTTGGTTGCTTGGCTGTTCTTCATGTAATTGAATGTAAGTGCAAGTTGCTTTCTGGAGAATAATTTCCTTTCGATTGCAACCTTCTACCACTTTAGAAACTTAAGATAAGGCACTTGTATATAGAGTTCAACTCCTCCAACTGCTACAAGCTTGGTTGATTGCATTAGGTCTATAGTTTGTCTCATTTTAGATCCACAGGTAGTGTTGTATAGCCATCAGAAGTAGAACAATAAATCAAGAAACTTGTTGTGCTTGTCAAATAGTACAGAATAATTTGATTTCAAGTACCTTGCTGCTTGATTTTCAATGTGAACTCTGTTCCTGGTGTTTGCTGCTTGTTACCGTCGATGCTATCATTGCACAGGCAGGTATCTCCGTATCTGTAGAGGAAGGGGAAGCCAAAGCTCGTGATTTAAATGTCATGTTCATTGAAACAAGTGCAAAAGCTGGCTTTAACATAAAGGTACTTCTGTGGATCACTTTCTTTAGCTGCCACAGTATTTGAGTATACAGTTTGCATCGAAATGTTAATTCGTAACTTCCCAAGTTTCTCCAGGACTAGTTAAAGAATTGCTGCAGAACTAAGGCCCAATAGTTAGGGTTTATGAACCACAGATGTGTTGAATTGAAGTGATAATTTGTGAAAATGTGGGCAGAACGTTGTGGTTCAGTTTGCCATAGGTGAATGACCTAACAGATCTCTGCTATCTGCTGTCCAGTGTACTGCCATTTCTTTCTAGTCTTTTCTTCTTTCACAGTTCCATGGGAATGAAGCAAGTTTTCTCCTGTTTTCTTGATTCTTGATTCTTCAACGTAAACAGTAATGGCTGAAGACTGAAATTAATAAACTTGGGTACCTGGCCTGGCTACACATATCTAACATAGAAACCCATGTTTCTAGCTGAGTTAAGCATTTTCCAAGTGAATGACATGCCTAGATTGCTTTAAGCCTGCTTCATCACCGCTTCACCATGAGGTGGTGTTCTGTGCACCTATCACTGAGGCATCTATGATTCCCTTTTTTTAGACTGGTTAGTATGAATTCTTCCACTTCTAAATGACCATGACAAGGTAAATAATATAGCAAAATTTATGGCGATCTCGTAGCTGATGTAGCGCAAGTTTACTATAATTTTGAGATCATTGTGATACCCTATGGTAAAGTGGCCAGGGCGCTTCATCTTCCATCTTTTCTTGGTTGTCTCTTGAAGACTTCTCGAAGTTGCTCGCTGTTCTCCTTGCATTCTCTCTTTCCCCCCTTTTTCATAGGCAAGCTGAAGGGTGGCTGGAACTGTGGGTTTGGGTTCCCCCAGAAGGGTCATCATTGGACCTGATATTATTATTCAGACTTGACTTGAGTTGTCCAATGCACGCATGTCTATATGTTTAGAGTTGGGTATTTGCTTGAAAATTTGCATGCTTTTGGTCTAAAATTAACTTTAATTATACATGCCTATGCTTGAGAATCAAGATTCCAAAATGGATTTTTGAGATGAACTGGATGTTATTAACATAGGTCATCCCATAATATCAAATGCACTTGGATTGTGCAGGCACTTTTCCGGAAGATTGCGGCTGCTTTACCGGGGATGGAGACCCTGTCTTCGACAAAGCAAGAGGACATGGTTGATGTGAGTCTCAAGTCCACATCAACTGCACCACAGTCGCAGGCTCAATCTGGGGGATGCTCATGCTAAACCTCTAAACCATATGCCCTTTCGCAGCCTCATTCATCTGCCTAGTCTTGTGTATCTTTTTGTATCTTTGCCCTTGAAACCTGAAAGATTTTGCTCCCTATTCTGAAGTACAGCATCGTGGTCATCATCATCATGCTTTTCCCGCAAGAGTTGAACTGTTCTTTGCCAATTCGAGGGACCAGAAAATGTAGGAGGATTGATCACATTTTCTTGTTAGTAATTGAAGTGTGAGATGTGAATATTACTTGGTAGTTCCAATTGATGATGAGAGTTTCCTGGTTGGTTACTTGTACAGGATTATATAGATTTTTCATGCGTACACCAATTAAGTGCGCATGGCAAATGCTTTCTGTTTCATGTTTCTTGATATTTTCTTCGGTTCTCTTTCGTTTTAGCTCTGTGGTAATGACTAATGACGAATGAGACTACTATCAGAAGTATAACAGCTAAGACAGGGTTGTTAGGCTTGGCCCTAGACTACAGCTACCATATTGCGAATTAAATACCCTCAAGAAAGCACTTGAGAGATTCTAAACACTAAGGGCATGTTCTTTTCGTAGGTAAATTGGGGTAGGTAAAAGAGTGAAGTAGGTTAAAGTAGGTTGAAATTTTTTTTTTATATGATAAATTGAATTTTGTTAAAATAGTCGTACTGAGTTGAAGTGAGTTGAACTGAATTGAAGTAAGTTGAAGTGGGTTGAGGTTAGTATTTTAAAATTGACTCACAAAAAAAACAGAACCTAAAATAAGCATCTTATGATCAGAATCATAGGACATGTTCGCCTATAGCACATTACTAGAGTTAAACACTACTACAAATCGCAAAACATCCAAATAATATACGTAGAATATAACTATATTCCCAAGGCATCTAAACCCTGCACTAGACACTTCTACATAAACAGTGAGAATTCTGAGAGGATTATTTGTTTTCTCAACCAAACTCAAAAAGTAAGTAGTCCTCTTGAGGCTTGTTCTTTTCATGAATAAATTGCAGGTGTAGAATGAGAAAAATGAAAAGAAGTGAAACGAACTGAAATGAATAGTTTTTCTGACAGGAGTTAGAAGGAATGAAATTTAGTGGGAAAAAAAATATAATTATTGGTATTAAGGTGTGAAAAAGAGTAGAAGGGAATGAAAAAGAGTGAAAAGGAGTGGAAGAGAGTTAGAATGAGTGATATTTATTTTTAAGAAGTGAGAAGGAATGAGAATGAGTGAGAGAGAATGAAAAAATAACAGAAGTCAAAATTTCCCCACGAAAATAGCAGGCCTTGAATTTTTTTGGGGGGGGGGGGGGGCGGCTAAGCATACCAAAAATAAATACTTGATTGCCAGAAATTACACGCATTCCTTAGTGCATTGCTAGTTAGAGTTCCAAAATTTGAAACTCCATCCTGGCATATTAGCGAAACTTTCATCTTTTGGTACTTACATTGTTTAATTTCTCCAACCCATAAAACTCTAATTTGAATCACTTAATAAAATATTTAATATGAATCTATCCCATTACATATAATTTTTTTTAACTGCCTAAATAATATTTTTAAGAAAAAAAGGAACAACAAAAAGAAAGCGAAAAGACAAAAATCAATGAAACTTACCATGAAACGACAATTCCATCAAAGTAAATCCGTAGCTAACCCATGGTAAAACGCATTTCAACCGTTGGGAATACTCATAGTGATAGAAATTGTATGTAGACCAACATGGAAAACAACAATTATTTTTTGGAGGGGGGGGTTTTGCAATATGTATATTATACTTCTACGAGTAAATATTTTCATGAACCATATTATCAAATATATATTAAAAAATTAATATATGATAAATACACACTTAAATAATATATACATATAAACAACGAAAATATGTGCACCCAAGAGCACATAAGAAATTGACGGGCCAGGGGTTTGGAAAGAAGCCAAAAAATGGGTAACACACGAATAATGTCGGTTGCTAACTACAGCTACGCCGTGCGCTTGCGGTATTTTTTAACTCAACAAAGAAGAAATAGCAACGAGTACAAAGCCAATGCTACTGAGCAAACTATAGTACGACACTGGTTTTCATTTCAAGGTGGGCACCATAAATTTGATCCCAATCAACGCCCTCTATCTCTTTCTCTTCCTCTTAGATTCATGTACGTCTTCCTTTTGGTTGTCAAATTCCATGGATTCTGCTCAAGATCTGCAAAAACAAACCATAGGTGAGTTACTTATCCACAATTTCCACGTTATTGGGAAATTATTACTCTGCAAACTATTTATTATGCTCTTTTTTTGTTCTCCATAGATTTATTAGTGGATAAGACAGACACTCTTGAGCAGCAAACCCAGTAAGCTAAAGTGCTTACTTTTCCAGATCACACATTTTTTTTGGGGGGGGGGGGGCTAATTCTCTTTCCTTTGCCAAGCAACGTCTAAAGAGTTCATATACAAGATACTATTGTGTAATTGTTGCTTGTTAATGTGTTCTTATATTTGGGCGGAACTATATATAGTTTGGAGTATCAACATCTCTATGGACAGGGATGCCGACAAATGTAAGATTGCCTACATCTAGATCTCCTCACAACCTACAAAAGTGGGATTCACACCGGGAGGTGTTGTTGTATATAGCTTGGAGTATGTAAGGAAAAGTTCCAGCTCTGTTTTGATTTTGGTATTACTTTTGCATGTATCACATTTTTTGGGGGAATCATGTCTTACTTTGGACAGTGCTAGTTTCACTTGCCAAAGCTGTGTATTATTCACATCGGAAGTAGTGTGCTTATTATTTTAAAACTTGGTTGTGATAAATTCTTGCAGGCAAAGAAGGTGAGCAAATATCAAATGGTGAAAAAAAGGATCAAGCCTTAATAGCTAACCAAAGGAGCAAGTTTCACTTGCCAAAGCTCAAGCATTTGAAATGGTGGCTTCGAGTCATGACTTACATCCTGTGTCTTCTTGTTGGCCAAACCGCAGCCACCCTCCTAGGGAGGCTCTACTATGACAAGGGTGGCAACAGCAAATGGATGGCTACAATCGTGCAATCCGCTGGCTTCCCCATCCTCCTCCCCCTCCTATGTTTTGCCCCAAAACCTGCCCCCTCATCACCATCTACTAATGGCCCATCTCTCCTTAGACTGATCTTACTCTACATTGGGTTAGGCATTATCTTAACCGTGGACAACTTGATGTACTCGTATGGACTTCTTTACCTCCCCTTGTCTACATACTCTTTGTTATGTGCCACGCAACTGCCCTTCAATGCCGTGTCCTCTTACTTCATCAACGCCCAAAAGTTCACCATCTTGGTCCTCAACTCCATCGTCCTCCTAAGCATATCTGCCTCGCTGTTAGCTATCAATGGTAATAATGAAGATACAAGCTATGATGTGTCTAGGGTTAAGTACACAGTAGGGTTTCTATGCACCCTTGGTGCATCGGCCATAAACTCATTGTACCTTTCCTTGGTCCAGCTATCCTTCGAGAGGGTGATCAAGAGTGAAACCTTTAAAGTAGTATTGGAAATGCAAGTTTACCCCTCATTTGTGGCTACAGTTGCTTCTGTTGTGGGGCTCTTTGCTAGCGGGGAATGGAGAAGCCTAACACAGGAGATGATGGACTATGAGAAGGGGAGAGTGTCCTATGCAATGACCCTAGCTTGGATCGCTATAGCTTGGCAAGTTTCTTCAATGGGGTTGTTGGGGTTGGTTTTTGAGGTCTCTTCTCTATTCTCTAATGTGATTGGGACTTTGGGTTTGCCCTTAGTTCCTGTTTTTGCTGTGGTGTTTTTCCATGACCGGATGAGTGGGGTAAAGGTGATTGCTTTGGTCCTGGCCATATGGGGTTTCCTTTCTTATGTCTACCAGCATTATCTTGATGATGTTGAAGCTGAAAAGGCACTTAAAAAAAATTAGAAGGAAGAAAGTCGTGTCACCATAGAAATTTCTTAGCTAGGAAGGTCATACAGGGGGAGAATGTTCTGAACTTGATTAATGAAGATTTGCATATTTTCATGATGTTCTTCCCTTGATAATAGAATTGTTCACAACCTCATATATATTTAGGATAATATATTGTCTGTTACTTCTATGGGGTGTGAAAAATTTAAATGTGTACGATTTTAGACGTTGACAAGAGGTAAAAGTATAAAATGGTGATCATATACTAATTAAAACTTGATGTAAAGAGAAAACCCTAGTAATATCAAACTAATATATTACTGTAGAAAATGACCGTCATTCAGTATTTATACCTTAAGAGAAACTTGAAATTTTAATTTCAATTATGTCAACTAGACTGAAATCAAGACAATCACATAATGTTGGAAATGTTACAAAACTTTCATTCATTGTCTAACCTGAGATTATAGTAAAATTTGTATTGTATAAGTTCATCAAAGTTAAATTTTGATATATTTTTGGTGAATAAGTAGACCCATTTCATCTAATGACCTTGTCTTTCTCTCATCCCATAACCCCATAATGTCATCGAAATTTATTATCCTTTAGAGCAACCTTTATCATTCTATCAATTTAATTGGAAGATTTTTTTCTCGGATTGTGAATTATGATCACAAATTTTAGCCAAATTCTATTTCTTTCAACATTTAAGCCTTCTTTCGTAAAAGCTTTTTGATGAGAATGCAGAATACAGAGCTCAGGGATGGCTTTCTCTCTCGCCATAAGTTAAAAGGTCCTCTCTAACATGCACTTGGCCATGGCCAGGAAAGCAAGAGCTCAAGCTAGGAAGCTAGGTGTAGGCATTCAAATTTTGTTCGTGCCGTACCAAAATTAAATTTAATTAATTAATTGGGCCAACCCTTTTAATTAATTTAATCAAGCCCAAAGACTTGCAGATCAAGCCCAAAACGAAACCCAAGTGACTACCGAGTTCGGGTTCAATTAAAATTCGAGTCAAAGTCCAAATTGAGACTCGAGACGACTACTAAGTCAAGCCACGACCTAAAAGGCCGAACGACGTTCAAGTGATGACGCAGTCAAAAGTCAAAGTCAAAGTCAAAGTCAAAGGTCAAAGGTCAAAGTCAATATCGACTCACAAGTCAAGCATCAAAAACGACTCTTAAGTCAACGTCCGGTTAAAAGCTCGAGGC
>JACYFF010028364.1:0-13779 GCA_017589665.1 Selenicereus undatus
CTTCAAATCCAAAAATTTGTCTTACTTTATATGTAGGTCATCGACTCCCGAGAAAGGGTAGAAGAATGGGACCATTCTGGGACATACAATGCATTGATCATTACGCTTCAATCGGGTTATTCTATTCCACCTCATTAGAAATTAGACAGCAGAAAAGTTTTAAATAAAATAAACTGAAATCAAAATACTTAACAACATGGCCATACATTTATACAAAACTTCTACCCCGAGCACACGCAAGGGAGCCGTAGACAATCAAGTTAAATCCAATACACGAAATCATTTGATCCATGGACAGCGTCGTTGTGGTAAAGGCCGTAATGCCAGAGGAATCATTACCGCAAGGCATAGAGGGGGAGGTCATAAGCGTCTATACCGTAAAATAGATTTTCGACGGAATGAAAAAGACGTATATGGTAGAATCGTAACCATAGAATATGATCCTAATCGAAATGCATACATTTGTCTCATACACTATGCGGATGGTGAAAAGAGATATATTTTACATCCCAGAGGGGCTATAATTGGAGATACCATTTTTTCTGGAACAAAAGGGCCTATAAAAATGGGGAATGCCCTACCTTTGACCAAAATACCCTTAGGCATAGCCATACATAACATAGAAATGACACTTGGAAAGGGTGGACAATTAGCTAGAGCAGCGGGTACTGTAGCAAAACTGATTGCAAAAGAGGGGAAATCGGCCACATTAAAATTACCTTCAGGTGAGGTCCGTTTTATATCCAAAAACTGCTCAGCAACAGTCGGACAAGTGGGGAATGTTGGAGTTAAGCATAAAAGTTTGGGTAGAGCCGGATCCAAGCGTTGGCTAGGTAAGCGTCCTGTAGTAAGAGGAGTAGTTATGAACCCTGTAGACCATCCCCATGGGGGTGGTGAAGGGAGGGCCCCAATTGGTAGAAAAAACCCCACAACCCCTTGGGGTTATCCTGCACTTGGAAGAAGAAGTAGAAAAAGGAATAAATATAGTGATAATTTGATTATTCGTCGACGTAGTAAATCGGAAAGAAAATAGAATTTGTTTCCTTGTCTTTACATTTACAAAAAAAAATAGGAGTAATTAACTATGACACGTTCACTAAATAAAAATCCTTTTGTAGCGAATCATTTATTAAGAAAAATTGATAAGCTTAACACAAAGACGAAAAAAGAAATAATTGTAACTTGGTCTCGGGCATCCACTATTATACCCATAATGATTGGCCACACAATTGCTATCCATAATGGAAAGGAACACTTGCCCATTTACATAACGTCTCGTATAACAGGTCATAAATTGGGAGAATTTGTACCGACTTTTAATTTCGAAGAACACGAAAAAAACGATAAAAAATCTCAAAAAAACGATAAAAAATCTCAAAAAAACGATAAAAAATCTCAAAAAAACGATAAAAAATCTCAAAAAAACGATAAAAAATATCAAAAAAACGATAAAAAATATCAAAAAAACGATAAAAAATATCAAAAAAACGATAAAAAATCTCGTCGCCGTTAACCGTGAAATTAATTTTATATCATAAATACAGATATTTATTGTTCATTAATAGGAGGTAAACTTGAATGACCATAAAGTCAAGGGACCATTTGGATAGAAGACGTATTATGAAGAAAATAAGGGGAACATATGCTTTTGGTCGATATATACCAATGTCTGCTCACAAAGCACAAAGAGTAATTAATCAGATCCGTGGACGTTCCTACCAAGAAGCAATTTTTATATTAGAATGCATGCCCTATAGAGCAAGTAATCCCATCCTAAAAGTGATGCAGGCTGCAGCAGCAAATGGTGAACACAATAGGGATGCTTACCGCAATTGGAATTTGGACACAAAAGAGTTAATAATTAGTAAAGTCGAAGTTAACAAAGCAACTAAGAGAAAAAAATTTAAACCCCTAGCTCGAGGACGTAATTCTACTATAAAAAGACCTACTTGTCACATAACTATTGTATTACAAAAGCCATTCTTCTCGGTACAATTGAGAAATTATATATTTCCTCTTTCAAAAAAAGATCCAAAAGAAATGTGGTATGCTGGGAATTGTTCAAATTCCAGAATGTTATATGCTCCGAAGTTTTCAAATTCCAGAGAGTTAGACTACATAATATTTCAACTAATAATGAGAGGGGCTCTAAAGATTTACTAATATGGCACGAAAAATAAACCCACTTGGTTTCAGACTTGGTACAACCCAAGATCATTATTCCCTTTGGTTTGCACAACCAAAAAATTATTCTGAAGGTCTACAAGAAGATCAAAAAATACGGAATTTTATAAAAAATTATGTAGAAAAAAATTATGTACAAAAAAAGACAAGAACATCCTCAGGTGTCGAAGGAATTGCACGTATCGAAATTCAAAAAAGAATCGATCTGATACAGGTTATCATCCATATGGGATTTCCCAAGTTATTAATAGAAAATGGATCACAAGGGATCAAAGACCTCAAAAGAAATCTACAAAAAGAATTGAATTGTGTGAACCGAAAACTCAACATTGCTATTACAAGAATTGCAAAACCTTATAGAAATCCAAATGTTCTTGCAGAATTTATAACCCTACAATTAAGAAATAGGGTACCCTTTCGAAAAGCAATGAAAAAGGCTATTGAATTAGCCGAACAAGCTGAGACAAAAGGAATTAAAATACAAATGTCAGGCCGTCTCGGTGGAAAAGACATTGCACGTGTTGACTGGATAAGAGAGGGTAGGGTTCCCCTACAAACCATTCGCGCGAAAATTGATTATTGCGCCTATACGATTCGAACTATCTATGGGATATTGTGTATCAAAATTTGGATATTTATAGACGATAAATAATAAGCCTTTACTTGACTTGTCTTTCTGTTTTGATTTAACGATAGAACAAAGAATGACAACCCTTTTTTCCATCAAATTTCCATAAAAACAATTCTCATTTAAAATTCTATAAGGTTGAATAAAAATTCGATTGACCTTTTGATAGAATTGCTATGCTTAGTGTGTGACTCGTTGGTTTTTGTTAGAATTAAGACGAAAAAAAAAGGTAAGAGCCCATAGTATGAAGTATGAACTAATGACTATAGAACTAATAACCAACTCATCGCATCACATTATCTGGATCCAAAGAAAAAGAAGCAGTCAAGATATGATATTTTGGTCCTATCATTGCAGCAACTGAATTTTTTTTTTGCATAAACAAGAAATCGAAAGAGTTGTCAAAAAAAAAAGAAAAATATACATTAAAGGAAGGGGATGCGGATAAAAGGAAAGGCGAAAGAAAGAAAAAAATGAATAGAAATGATATAAGATTCCACTATGTAAGGTCATATCATAAAAGACAATGTAATAAAGCATTAATACAGATTCACACATAATTATCTAATATGAATCTATTCATTGAAAAAAGAAAGAAGTAAGAGCCTCAAGCCAATAAAGACTAAGAAGGTTGGCTCAAGAACAAAGTTCATTAAGAGCTCCATTGTAGAATGGAGACCTAACCATTAATCAAGAAGCGATGGGAACGATGGAATCCGTGAATACAGAAGATTCAATTGAAAATGAATCCTAATGATTCATTGGGAAGGATGGCGGAACGAACCAGAGATCAATTCATCTATTCTGAAAAGTGATAAACTAATCATATAAAACTGAAATAGATATTGAAAGAGTAAATATTCGCCCGCGAAAATTCCTTTTTTATTAGATTGCATTGCTAATCAAATTGAAATTTTTTCATTCGCGAGGAGCCGGATGAGAAGAAACTCTCATGTCCGGTTCTGTAATAGAGATGGAATTAATAAAAAACCATCAACTATAACCCCAAAAGAACCAGATTCTGTAAACAACATAGAGGAAGAATGAAGGGATTATCTTATCGGGGGAATCGTATTTGTTTCGGAAGATATGCTCTTCAGGCACTTGAACCTGCTTGGATCACGCCTAGACAAATAGAAGCGGGGCGGCGAGCAATGACGCGAAATGCACGTCGCGGTGGAAAAATATGGGTACGTATATTTCCAGACAAACCACTTACAATAAAATCTGCGGAAACCCGTATGGGTTCGGGGAAAGGATCCTCCCATTATTGGGTAGCTGTTGTCAAACCAGGTCGAATACTTTATGAAATAAGCGGAGTAGCAGAAAAGATAGCCCTTCGGGCTATCTCGATAGCGGCATCTAAAATGCCTATACGAACTCAATTCATTATTTCAGGATAGGAATGTAGAACCAAAGGAAATGGATCTTGGGGATAAAAACAACCGGAGATTCTTTTTACTTAAAATTTTGGACAAACAATATTTCTTTTTCTTTTTCGCCCTTTGGTTGTTTGCATTTATTGAAAGAACAGATAAAAAGAAGATATGATTCAACCTCAAACCTATTTGAATGTAGCAGACAACAGCGGGGCTCGCAAATTGATGTGTATTGGAATCATAGGAGTTAGCAATCGTCGATATGCTCGTATTGGTGACGTTATTGTTGCTGTGGTCAAAAAAGCAAAACCAAGTAAGCACTTAGAAAGATCAGAAGTGATCAGAGCTGTAATTGTACGTACCTGTAAAGAACTCAAACGCGAGGACGGTTTTATAATACGATATGATGACAATGCTGCAGTTATCATTGATGAAAAAGGAAATCCAAAAGGAACTAGAGTTTTTGGTGCGATTGCCCGGGAATTGAAACAAAACTTTACTAAAATACTTTCATTAGCCCCTGAGGTATTATAAGATGATAAGTAGGATATTTGAATGAAATAGTAGATTTTCCATCACGTATATACCTTTCGTTTTGAATTTTTTTTTGATTGAAAATTCATAAAAAAAAAAAAAAGAAATTAATACATGTTGATTATATTAAAATTCGGAGACACCACTGATTTTAGTTTATCATGGGTAGGGACACTATTGCTGATATAATAACCTCTATACGAAATGCTGACATGAATAGAAAAGGAAGAGTTCGAATAGCATCTACTAACATGACCGAAAGCATTGTTAAAATACTTTTACGAGAAGGCTTTATTGAAAACTCGAGAAAACATCAAGAAAGAAACAAATCTTTTTTGGTTTTAACTCTGCGACATAGAAGAAATGGGAAAGGACCTTATAGAAATAGAAATAGTTTAAATTTAAAAAGAGTAAGTCGGCCTAGTCTACGAATCTATTCTAACTATCAACGAATTCCTAGAATTTTAGGTGGAATGGGAATTGTAATTCTTTCCACCTCTCGAGGTATAATGACGGATCGGGAAGCTCGACTAGAAAGAATTGGTGGAGAAATTTTATGTTATATATGGTAATCTCCGAATTTGATAAAAAATTTATAATTTGTGAGAGAAAGAGCAGATTATCTATTTTATTTACTCTATTAGTTGATACTTTTAGGAGGTGGAATGGAAGAAAAAAAAACGATTCATGAGGGTTTGATTATTCAATCATTCCCTAATGCTATGTTCCACGTTCGTTTAGATAATGACAAAGTGATTCTAGGTTATATTTCAGGAAAGATACGACGTAGTTCTACACGGATCCTGCTGGGAGATAGGGTTAAGATTGAAGTAAGCCCTTATGATAAAACCAAAGGTCGTATAATCTATAGATTCCCCCGCGAGAATTCTTATGATTCAGATGAGGACTAAGTAGTTTTTCAACTTCAAAATTCCTTCCCATGAGAATACAATTCGAGGTTCCAAATTGAAAGAAACTTATTTTCTTCCAAGAAATAGATTCGGAATTTTAGTAAGGAATGACAAATATGAAAAAAAGGGCCTCTGTTCGTAAAATGTGTGAAAAATGTCGTCTGATCCGCAGACGAGGACGAGTTCTAGTAAGTTGTTATAACCTTAAACATAAACAACGACAAGGATAATTATCCTACTAAAATAAAAGGAATTTTGTAAAAGATTTGATTGATGTAAAAAAAAAGAAGGATTTTTTTGACATGAAATGGATATATCCATATATCTCTGACTCATATTTATGAGATGATAAAATATGGCAAAACCTAGACCAAAATTTCGTTGGCGTAGAAATCGGCGTAGTAGTTCGCGTAAGAGTGCACGTCAAATACCAAAGGGCGTTATTCATATTCAAGCAGGTTTACGCAATACTATTGTGACTGTTACGGATGTAGGAGGTCAGGTGGTTTCTTGCGATTCTGCCGGTACTTGTGGATTTAAGGGTGCAAAAAAAGGGACACCCTTTGCGGCTCAAACCGTGGCGGGAAGTGCTATTCGTACGTTGGTAAAACAAGGTATGCAAGAAGCAGAAGTCAGGGTAAAAGGTTCCGGTAGCGGAAGGGATGGAGCATTACGGGCTATTCGTAGAAGTGGTATACTAGTAAGTTTCGTGCTAGACGTAACCCCTATGCCACATAATGGCTGTAGGCCTCCTAAAAAAAGACGTTTGTAGAAATAAAAGTTGAAGAAATTGAAAGAGAAATACATGATTAAAAAATATGATCCATATTTTAGAATATTACTATGATTCGAGAGAAAATAAGAGTATCCACTCGGACACTGCAGTGGAAGTGTCTTGAATCAAGAACAGATAGTAAATGTCTTCATTATGGGCGCTTTATTCTATCTCCACTGATGAAAGGTCAAGCTGACACAATGGGCTTTGCGATGCGAAGAGCTTTGCTTGGAGAAATAGAAGGAACATGTATCACACGTGCAAAATCTGAGAAAATACCACATGAATACTCTACCATAGTAGGTATTCAAGAATCAGTACACGAAATTTTAATGAATTTGAAAGAAATTGTATTGAGAAGTAATCTATATGGAACTTGTGAGGCGTCTATTTGTGTTAGGGGCCCTAGATGTGTAACTGCTCAAGATATCATCTTGCCACCTTATGTCGAAATAGTTGACAATACACAGCATATAGCTGGCTTGACAGAACCAATTGATTTGTGTATTGGATTACAACTCGAGAGAAATCGCGGATTTCGTATAAAAGCGGCAAATAACTTTCAAGACGGAAGTTACCCTATAGATGCTCTATTCATGCCTGTTCGAAACGTGAATCATAGTATTCATTCTTATGGGAATGAAAAACAAGAGATACTTTTTCTCGAAATATGGACAAATGGAAGTTTAACTCCGAAAGAAGCCCTTTCTAAAGCCTCCCGGAATTTCATTGATTTCTTTATTCCTTTTCTACATGCGGAAGAAGAAAACTTACATTTAGAGGACAATCAACACAAAGTTTCTTTACCCCTTTTTACCTTTCACAATAGATTGACTGAACTAAGTAAAAAGAAAATCAAAAAAGCATTGAAATACATTTTTATGGATCAATTAGAATTGCTACCTAGGATCTATAATTGCCTCAAAAAGTCCAATATACATACATTATTGGACCTTTTGAATTTGAATTTTAATTTGAATTTTAATAAGAGTCACGAAGATCTTATTAAAATTGAGCATTTTCGCATAGAAGACGCAAAACAAATATGGGACACTCTAGAAAAACATTTCGCAATTGATTGACAAAAAAATCAAAGAAGAAAAAGGTTGATTGAATATTGAATCCGAATAGACCCATAATTTCATTTAATTTCATAGATATATCCAGGGAAAATTCACTTTTGAAGCGACTATTCCCTAGATACACGTGTTGTTTTATTTCACAATTGAATCAATTTAAAAAAGACCTAAAGTTAGGGATTTATCAATAGGTAATGTTGCTCCAATACCTAACCAAAGGGCCACCGCGGTACCAACCAAAAAGACAGTTGTCGCTACTGGACGACGAAAAGGATTTTGGAATTTATTAACATTCTCCAAAAAAGGAACTGTTAATAATCCCACAGGTACTGAGACCATTAAAAGAACGCCTAATAACTTATTGGGTACTGTACGAAGTATTTGAAATACGGGAAAAAAATACCATTCGGGTAATATTTCCAAAGGAGTTGCAAAGGGATCCGCGGGCTCACCAATCATTGATGGTTCTAGAACCGCTAAGCCTACGTTACATGCAATAGTACCTAGAATGACTACCGGAAAAATATATAAAAGATCATTAGGCCATGCGGGCTCGCCATAATAATTATGACCCATCCCTTTTGCCAATTTAGCCCTTAATACAGGATCATTCAAGTC
Source organism: Selenicereus undatus (assembly GCA_017589665.1). Lineage (NCBI taxonomy): Eukaryota > Viridiplantae > Streptophyta > Magnoliopsida > Caryophyllales > Cactaceae > Selenicereus > Selenicereus undatus. The sequence goes on from JACYFF010028364.1 coordinate 8,109, forward strand.
AGGTTTTTTTGTTATTAGGATAGGTGAATTCTTATAGATTCAATTCATCCCCCGAAAGAACCGGACATGATCATTTTTCATCATCCGGCTCGAGCAAGAATAAAAAGAACCAAATGGATCCAATATTACAAAAAGTATATATCTTATCCATATCCAAATAAAAGGTTCTTCGTAAGAACCAATTTTTTAGATATTCCTTTCCAGAGTTGTAATTTTCCATGGGAAGGAATTCCGCTCTTCAAAATAAATGCTCAATACCCAAGTAGGCCTACAGAGTTAATCAGGATCAAATGCTTTCTGGGTCGTCTCATACCTTGTGTTTGGTGTTTATCTCCCAAATGGAGATTTCAACTTTACATAAAATATATAAATATATATATATATATATCTACATAGCATAGGGTTTACTTGTTACTAATATAGTCTAGCCTCTATTGTTCTTTAGGTCCCCCGTTTCACTCCGATAGTATTATGGATCAGGTCGATGCATAGGAAATGAACGCATTTGAATACTATTCAAACTAATAATAATTAAAAAAAAATGATAAAACAAAACCTCTGGATTATATATTCTATTATGCAAAATCACACATTCGACTGGATCTTACGGAGCCTGTTCATGCATGACATGATCCAGGGTTGATCATAGAATAGATTCTCTTCAAACGAACCAGCCTATCCTCTCTCTGTATGTATAGGACTCACTTATACGGTGGTTGGACAAAAGACACATTCGATTATTAATTTTAATGTGGCAGAAATGGACATATACCTGCACGGCCTAATCAATAGTTCAAGTCACACACTCCCATAATCCATTTTTTTTCGGAGAATTACCTTCAACCAGTGATCTTATGTTAAATAACTAAATACAATATTGTATTGTGGAGTTGAAGGAAAATGTCCAAATACATGGATTATTCTTTTCAATAATCCATACTTGTAGCAATGAAATACTATTCTTCTTCCCCCAGGGAATAAAGGATTGATTACAAATATCTATGATATACCCCCTTTTCCTATTCTATAAAGGACCAGAAATACCTTGTTTACGTATCATTAGAAAGTGCATTAACATAAATACGGCAGTAAGAAGAGGCAAGACAAAAGTGTGTAAGCTATAAAAACGAGTCAAAGTGGATTGTCCCACACTAGCACTTCCACGTAATAACTCTACCAAAGGTGATCCTATTACAGGAATAGCTTCGGGTACGCCTGTTACAATTTTAACTGCCCAATAACCAATTTGGTCCCGAGGTAAGGAATAACCAGTTACACCAAAAGACGCGGTCAATACAGCCAGAACCACACCTGTAACCCAAGTCAATTCGCGAGGTTTTTTAAACCCGCCGGTGAGATACACACGAAATACATGTAGGATCATCATTAGAACCATCATACTTGCCGACCACCGATGAACCGATCGTATTAACCAACCAAAGTTAGCTTCAGTCATTATATATTGAACAGAAGCAAAAGCCTCAGTAACGGTTGGACGATAGTAAAAAGTCATAGCAAACCCAGTAGCTACTTGTACTAAAAAACAAGTAAGCGTAATTCCTCCTAGACAATAAAATATGTTGACATGAGGAGGAACATATTTACTAGTTATATCATCTGCAATCGCCTGAATCTCGAGACGTTCTTCGAACCAATCATAGACTTTATTGAGATAGGTAAACCGCGGAAATTCCCCCTCTAAGAACTGTATATGAGAATTTCATCTCGTACAGCTCAAGCAGACACCCAAATACTGATTGAAAGGGATATATAATAGAATAGAAAGTTTGAAACTTATTAATCCCTGATTTTATCTTTTCGGAAGATACGAAGGAATAAAAATCCGAAAGTTCTTCTTTGTGGGGATAATGCCAAAATATCATGTCGGCTCATTCGTCTTTATGTTGATTGTTACTACAGGCCTCTTGAATATTCTCTTTCCCTATTTTTTTTATTGTGTGTAATGTGGCTTTTACTTTTTTTTTTTTATCATTAATAGGAATTTCTCTTGTTAAGACCCTATAGAATCGATTGAAACCCCAGATTCATACTCGAACCACGATGATTCAATAAAACCCCAAAGCTAAGCCCAAAGATTCCTTGAGTAAGAACCATCGGATCATCACTTATTCAATCAATAGGATAGGTATAATGACTAAAAATTTCAAAAAAAAAATTCGTCTGTTGATTAAACAAAATAGGCATAAAGAGGAGTTTGAAAGAAGAAAAATCTTTCGATTTCTAGCTTCTAAATTCTTTCTTTGAAAAGAAATTTTTTTTGAATCCGATCGAGAGGTCTGAATATTTAATATGAATCATAGTTCAAATATTTCTTGATATATTTTATATATTCCGTGTTCCAGATACCAGGATGAATATCCGACGAGGTAGAACCATCTCTATCAGGATAAGATGACAGACTCATTTTCTGTATTATCAACAGGATCAATTATAACAAGTCACACACTCATATTCCGGAAATACAGAAAGAAAAAAATTCCGCGATTGGACTACCAAAAGGGGGGTTAGAAATGGAATTCGGGACCCGAAAAATTCATTTTGTATTGTATTGAAAGGCTAGAACTTCCTGTTCCTGGTTCTTTTGGATTTCATTTTCTTGTGGATTTAATTCATTGAAATTCCATCCAGTAAAACAGAAGAATTATAAATTTCCAAAATAATACATAGGAATATTGCAAATAAAGCCATTGCAACTCCCATCAAAGGAGTAGTTCCCCATCCGGGAGCTACTTTACCATATTCCGAATTCAATGGTTTCAATAAAGCCCCTACGGTAGTAGGTTTGGGACGAGATCTAGAACTACCCTCAACGGTTTGTGTAGCCATAAATCTGATTGTATTCATTGAGATCTATTGACTTTGTATACCTTTCCATTTTATTTTTAATAAACCATTGTGGTCTTGAAATTATATAATAATGGAAACAGCAACCCTAGTCGCCATCTTTCTATCTGGTTTACTTGTAAGTTTTACCGGGTACGCTTTATATACCGCTTTTGGGCAACCCTCTCAACAACTAAGAGATCCCTTCGAGGAACACGGAGACTAGTTGAAGTAATGAGCCTTCCCACTAAAAAGGCTCATTCATTACTTCAATTGAGATAATGAAAAATTATTTCACCTTTTTAGTGGGAACTTTAGGAGGTTCCCGAAAAAAGATAGCGAAAAAAATTATCCCGAGAGTCGAGACTAATAAAAATGTATAAACCAATGCTTCCATGGATTCGATTGTGGTTTACAATTATAGCTTCCATACCTGTTTACTTGGGATTATTTTCCCGATAAAGATAAAAAAGAAAGAGTAAAAAAAAGAAAGCAATGTTGTATTAGACTCCCTGTCTTCTTGTAGTTGGATCTCCAAGTTTTTGGAATGCTCCAAATTCTACTTGAGCATCCAAATCTGGGTCAATACCAACAAAAACATCTCTGAACAGGGTTCTAGCCCCATGCCAAATGTGTCCGAAGAAGAAGAGTAGGGCAAAGGAAGCATGTCCAAAAGTAAACCAACCCCTTGGACTACTACGAAAAACGCCATCAGATTTCAAAGTAGCACGATCTAATTCGAAAATTTCACCTAATTGAGCACGCCTAGCATATTTTTTCACAGTAGCGGGATCGCTATAACTGACTCCGTTGAGTTCGCCACCATAAAACTCAACAGTTACGCCTACTTGTTCAACGCTATACTTAGATTCTGCTCTTCTAAAAGGAACGTCAGCTCTAACAATTCCGTCCCCATCTATTAAAACGACTGGAAATGTTTCAAAAAAGGTAGGCATACGGCGTACAAAGAGTTCACGCCCTTCTTTATCTCTAAAAATAGGGTGTCCTAACCATCCAACAGCTATTCCATCGCCGTTGTCCATTGAGCCCATTCTAAATAATCCTCCTTTTGCCGGATTATTGCCAATGTAATCATAAAAGGCTAATTTCTCAGGAATTTTCGACCAAGCTTTTGATAAATTTTGATTTTCGGCTAGCCCAGCATTTACTCTTCGGTATATTTCTTGCTGAAAGTATCCCTGATCCCATTGATAACGAGTGGGACCAAATAATTCAATCGGAGTAGTTGCTGAACCATACCACATCGTTCCGGCAACAACAAAAGCTGCAAAAAAGACAGCAGCGATACTACTGGAAAGAACGGTTTCAATATTGCCCATACGTAATCCTTTGTATAGACGTTGAGGCGGACGGACACTAAGATGGAATAGACCTGCTAATATGCCCAATGTCCCCGCTGCAATATGATGAGAGGCTATTCCTCCTGGAAAAAAAGGATCAAACCCTTCTACGCCCCATGCTGGACTTACAGGTTGTACTTTTCCTGTTAGTCCATAAGGATCGGACACCCATATTCCGGGACCATACAAGCCTGTTACATGAAATGCGCCAAAACCAAAACAAGCCACCCCGGAAAGAAATAAATGAATTCCAAAAATTTTAGGCAAATCCAAAGAAGGTTTTACTGTACGTTCATCACAAAAAATTTCTAGATCCCAATACACCCAATGCCAAATAGCTGCCAAAAAGCACAAGCCAGAAAACACAATATGCGCTCCGGCCACACCTTCGTAACTCCAAATACCCGGATCCGTTATAGTCCCCCCCGTAATACTCCAACCGCCCCATGAATTGGTTATTCCTAAACGAGTCATGAAAGGTATAATAAACATACCCTGTCTCCACATTGGATCAAGAACGGGATCAGAGGGATCAAAAACTGCTAATTCATATAGAGCCATCGAATCGGCCCAACCGGCAACCAGAGCTGTATGCATTATATGGACAGAAATTAACCGGCCGGGATCATTCAATACGACGGTATGAACACGATACCAAGGTAAACCCATGGAATTACCCCTTTATTTATCAAAGATAAATAGCACTATGTAACTTTATTGCATTGGAAAAGACTATGACTATTCAATGGATACCTTGACTATAAAATGGATACCTTTTGTTCCATCAATGGATTATCTCGGAACAAGGGTTAATGTTTGTTCTATATCTGTTGGAACAATTTTTTTTGTAGGAACAAAGAGAGACAAATACATTCTATACCCGATGAGTAGCAATACGCAATGGGGAGTTGAAAACATATTATATTAGTGAATGCTTTCATACTTGTTCCCTATTGGAAGGCTATATTCGGAAGAATTTGATTTTTTCTTTCTTCTTTATTGAAGCTTCATTTTGATACTATACACAGAAAATCGGAGAAAGATTCATATCATTGATTAAAACAACAAAACCCCATACTAGTAGAATCCAGTTTGGGGTTTTCTCGTTCATTTTTTTGTTGTTTTTTTTTTTCATTTAATCTTATTCTAATGCCAGTTTCACCCCCCAAGGTTACCGTTAGACTTCCAGGGGACGAAGAAACCTCGTGGGTTGATCTAACAAAACAGCTTAATCGTAACAGAATACTTTTTTTGTGCGAAGAACTCGACACAGACATCTCGAATGACATTATAGGTCTTATGCTATATCTCGGTATGGAGGATAATACCCAGGATTTCTATTTGTTTATAAATTCTCCTGGAGGAGAGATAATAAACGGAATCACTGTGCATAATGTTATGCAATTTGTCCCAACCACTGTAAGTACAATATGCCTAGGGATGGCTGCTTCAACGGCAGCTTATAT
>JACYFF010028367.1:0-15449 GCA_017589665.1 Selenicereus undatus
TTGGTTTAGCCAAGTGCTGAAAATTTGTGATTTGGATGTGCCTTTTGCTGTGAAGTCTGATAATTATCATCCCTTTCATTCAAGAAACAATATGTATTGGAAGATGCTGATCAAGTTATATATCATGTGAGATTGCTTTTGTTGATCTTGAGAATTATGTGATTAGTTTGATTGTTTGCCAGTTTAACAAGACCTTGGTATGGTGATAGAAATCGGAACTTGAAAAACTGAATTTTCAACTAGGTGTAGTTTCTACCTGTAGTGTGAAATCATAACTAACTTTCGAAAGTTCAAATCAAAATTTAGCTAATTTCGATCACATTGCATTACACCCTATAAACACAAGGGTAAAGACAAGATTATTGTACAATTGGGATACATCACCCTTTCACAGTACCAACTGACGTGCACCATAGAGGATTGAAAACTTGAACGTCACCATCATAATTTTTTCACCATTGTAATTGGACTCATCAGCGATTATAAACGATATGTTTCTCTTCAATCCTCAATCTATATTTATTGTTACTGTTAATAGTCGTTGTTACTCTTGACTGCTTTTTACTGCAACTCTACTTTTAGTTTATTAGACTTCATATATTTAGGTCCATGCCTTTAGTCTTGGCCATACACAAGATATTTCTACTGTGTTTGATGTTTCCTTTACCTGCTTTGGCTATTTTGAATTAAAAATCCGCTTTGCAAACTCTTACGATGTTGATTAGAGATTGTCATGTAGAAAGATAGCTAATCTCGGCTTTCTACTTATTATAGGATGAGTATTGATGTTTAAAGCTTAGCACTTAACAGTCGAAGGCCCAAGTTGATGATGATGAACTGTTTTTTCAAATTGCTCAAGGTGTCAACAAGAAAGGAATGGTATATAGCCTTGTGAACCATTCGCAAGCCTTCTACGTGAGGCCTGGACCATACCCTCAATCCTCACCCTGCACATCCACATCTTACACCCCCTCTATGTTTGCTGAATTGGTGAGTCACTAGCACAAATCAAAAAAGCAATTCAATGTGACTCGGGAGGAGTTAACTTTAACGAAGGAAGATGTTAAGCAAACCAAGGATGCTATTGTTAGGATTGGATCTTGCTTTGACCTTAATCATGGGATCAACTTATATCAGTTACAAACTAGGTACGTATTCATGTATGTCGTATATGGCAGGACTTGGTAGTTACAACTTGGGTTTTTTGGATAGGTTGGCATGCGGCTATTTGCTACAACAACAACAACAAGTCCCATAATAGATCATGCCAAATGTAGGCAATCTTATCCCATTAGGCACATCTACATTCAAAGAGGTTGATTCCGGCATGTGGCTATTTTTAGAAGGAAATTGGTTGGGTGGTCTGGGCACCGTACACTTATATTCTTAAAATTTTGCAACCAAGTTGTAACATACCTTTATATATAATATGTATTAAATTGATATGTATGTGAATCATATGTATTGTCTATGGCTTGCATATCCGAGGGATTTGGCGTTACGTAGATTTTGTAAGACAAACAGTCTGATCAAAACAGGAAAAAAACAGTTTAGAAACGAAAATGTTAGTCTCCTCCTTCAAAAATGAGCAACGAAATTCAGAAATGAAATGTAATTTCATGTCCATTAGAAAAGGAACACAAGCAAAATAGATGCTAAACATTTCATTTCAGCCAAATGCGAAAGTGGGACATGGTGTCTGATTTCATATCTAATTTGTACGAATAATTCATAATTAGAAACGCAACATTTTCATTTCGGTTAGATACTAAACCGGTGTTCAATTCTAAGTCTTATATTTAATAGAAACGAAATTACATTCTATTTTCATTCTTATCTACGACAGTGCCTTTTGAAATCAATCGATTCTCGTTTCTAATTCGTTGAGCATTTAGATACGAAACTTTTCGTATCTAAAGAGGCATGTTCTTGTAGTGCCTCTTTGGTGTGAAATGTGTAACTCTCCAACCATGACATAAGTTCATGACCTTATTATGCTTACTATGCTCAACCTGACTTTGCACCACACATACATGGACAAGGATTGCGATGCCCTCTGATGATCCTTGTGCTAGCCATGATAGCTTTTATGAACTTAGTTGATTTTTGATGTGCGGCTCCTTTAGTGGAACTTTTGGGAAGGTTTTTGTGAAAATGTATCCGAAATAAACCTTGATGCATGTCTTGGTTGAGAGTGCATGTTGCCCCCTTTAAGGGCTTGGTAATTATGTTGGTGTATGTGCTTCATGATTTTTGAGCTAGTTGTGGTTGTGGTAGATGTTTCATGAGACATTAAGCGTTTATTAGACTAATTCATTATGTTTATTCTTCCGTTCTTTCACGTCTATGACTCATCTATGTTGCATTCATTATAACTTGCTTTAACTTCTATTCAAAACCAAATTTACCATGTTGGCATGTGCATATTTAACGATGCAATGAGGGCATTCTTTCTTCGATTAGATTAAGAACCTTAGCCAAACATCCATCCCTTTGTTCCATATTTACCCCCTTTGCTAGGGCTTTTAAGCATTTGACTATTTTTGTTGTGTACCCTTCATCATAACCCTTGGCTACGGGCATACAAAACTGGTCAACTGAAGTTTTAGTTAACTAAAAATCAGTTAACTTGTTTTTTGGTTCAAGAAAATTCCCAACTACAACTGAACAAAAAAAGTCGGTTAATTGATTTTCGGTTTGGTTAACCGATTTTTTGGTTCGGCTACCAGTTAACCATTTATAAATAAGAAAAAGTATACATTATTAAAATTTTCATTTTTTACGTTTAAAATTTTCTTATAAAAGTTCAATTTTGGTTAGCATTCAAAATAATAAAAAAATGCACTTTCTTACCTAAATTTTTCATTTTTTAGGTTTTAATTTTTTATTAAAAAAAGTCTGGTTTAACTAACAGATGTTTCGAACCATTCGAACCGTAATTAAACAAAAAACCAAAATTTTTTTTGGTTCAGTTAAGCGAACTGATTTTTTTGAAAATTTGTTGGGTTAAGCGGTTTTTCGATTCAGTTTTCTCGGTTGTTCGATTCGATTTTCAATTTTAATTTTTTTGCACACCCCTACCTTGCCCATGTAGAAATAACCATAATTAGTTCCTTAATTAAAGGGACTAAATATTGGCCAAATTATTCTGCAAATATTTAGGTTGTATTTTTTTGGTAGTAGTTGCTGTAATCTTGGTTGTAGTTGCCTAATTTACAGGGCACCTCTGTGTATAAATATTTGTACCATCTCAAGCAATAAGGATATACAGAAATTAAAACCACAATCCTGCTTGATTTCTCTATATGGTATCAGAGCCGTAAGGTTCCGACTTGGGGATACGAAACCTTGTTTTTCCTCATCATTTACCAGAAGTCCTTACCTGCAATGGACGAACAACCACCATCAAACAACCAGTTAATATCCATGGAACAAATGGAACAAATGTTCCAGTTATTCCAGAAGTTAAATAAAACCCAAAACAACCCAGAATCCGGCACATCACAAACAGTGCGTGTGGCCGAAAAACTAACCTTTACGAATTACACAAAATGGTGTAAACTGATGCAAATAGCTATCGGTGGGCGGGGAAGGCTCAACCATATCACTGCCGACCCCGTCCAATCAGACGACCCGGATTATCACCAGTGGGCTCAGCGAGACTCCATGGTAGTCTCATGGATTATTGAGAACATTGATGGAGATCTAGTGAACCAGTTTCTGGATTATAAAACAGCCCGGGAATTATGGAAGGGCATCAAAACGCTTCTTAGTAGTGGAAGGGACGAACTTCAGATCTACGATCTGAGTTCTAAAGCAGCCACCATGACCCAAGGAAAAGATACAATTGAAGTGTATTTTAGCAAATTAAATACACTTTGGAAGGAAATTGACAGAAGAATGCCAAACCCGATGAAATGCGCAGAGGACATTACTGTGTTCAACTCATTCATACAGAGGCAACGTTTATATCAATTCTTGGCTGGAATTGATAATTCATTGGACAAAGAAAAGAGGGACATCTTACATCTAGACCCTCTCCCCACCATCGACGCCGCATACGCCACCATCCGGCGAGAAATTATGCGCCGGGGTATTATGACTAGCGCCTCATCATTGGGACAAGGTCCCTCAGAGATTGGGAGTGGCCTTGTTGCTCACCGCCGGTCGGAATCCTCATCCCGGCGTGAAGATAAGTCTCACCTTAAGTGTAGCCATTGTGGAGGAACGAAGCACACCAAGAAAGGGTGCTTCGAAATCATCGGGTACCCTGACTGGTGGGAAGAATACACGAAGAAGAAGGCCGCCACCAAGGTCGGCGCGAACGCGACCGGCGGCAAGGCCAACCTTGCCGTGAAACCTTGCCCAGCCAGCAGTGGAAACGGACGCCGTTGCCCAGACAGCAGTGGAAACGACACCGACAGGGACGAGGGGTTCTCAGAGGGGACCGCCGGTATGGGGAAAGAAGATAGAACCACCGAGAACTACGGTGGTCAGGAAGGGAGATCCATGAAAATGGAAAGAGAAGGTGAAGATGGAAAGAAGGAGCCTTCTTCCTTCTTTTATACGGCGGAAAAAGGGGAAGCAACCAAAAGAAACCTAACTCAATCCCTAGCCCAAACTACTCAGCCCAATAATTTACCCCAACAAAACTTTAGCCTTGTTTGCAATAAAATCATCCCATGGATTTTTGATTGTGGAGCCACTGATACTATGACTTGTGACCCGTTAGATATTGGAATCACTCAAACCACCCATCGTACTCAAATTCAAACGGCAAACGGGGAATATATTCCTGTTACCCAGGCTGGGACTGTTGATGTTACCTCAGATATTCACTTAAACAAGTGTCTTTTAATTCCCAGTCTCACTCATAAGCTTTTATCTGTTAGTCAATTGACTAAGGAGCTTAATTGTACTGTCTTATTAACGGCCTCTGGTTGTATTGTGCAGGATGCTCTGACAGGACGGATCATTGGGCGTGGTACTGAACGAGGGGGTTTGTACTATGTGGATGAGGTGGCTCAACAGGGCAACGCTTTGCTTGCTCATGGATCACCGGAAAACCGGCTTTGGATGTCGCACCGTCGGCTAGGTCACCCCTCTCTTGGTTATCTTAAACGTTTATTTCCCTCATTTAAAAATATTGAAGTAGCCTTGAATTGTGAAGCATGTGTCTTAGCTAAGAGTCATAAACATACTTACTATCCTAGTTTAAGCCATGCCTCTAAACCTTTTGTTTTGATTCATTCCGATGTATGGGGCCCAGCGCCTGCATTTGCGTGTCATAACTATTCCTATTTTGTTTTATTTGTGGATGACCGTACTCGTATGAGTTGGGTTTATTTCTTAAAACATAAATCTGAAGTGTTTGATGTCTTTGTCAAATTTTATCATATGATATGCACTCAGTTTCATGCTCACCCACAAATTTTACGGTCTGACAATGGGGGGGAATATATAACCTTAGATATGAAACAATTCATTACTGATCATGGTCTAATCCACCAAACCACATGCCCAGATACTCCCCAACAAAATGGAGTTGCCGAACGTAAAAACCGAACCCTTCTTGAAATAACCAGGGCTATCATGATAGAGTCCCATGTCCCGATCTATTTTTGGCCAGAAGCTATTACTACTTCCACCTATCTCACAAACCGGCTTCCCAGTAAACCACTTGATTACAAAACACCTCTTGACACCTTATCCTCTCATGTCACCATCCCATCAGTCCATTTCTTACCCCCTCGAGTTTTTGGGTGCATTGTCTATGTTCATTTACCAAAACGGGCTCGAAACAAGCTTGAGCCTAGGGCAGTTAAATGTGTCTTTATCGGGTATGGGGTTCATCAAAAGGGATACCGTTGTTATGATCCAATTCAAAAAAAGGTCTACACCACCTTAGACTGTGAGTTCTTTGAACAATCTTACTATTATACCCAGCTAAGTCCTCAGGGGGAGAATATGAGTGATGACCTAAGCTGGTTGACATATCCAGAAATGGTAGACCCAGAACCTACAACACAAGTAGGCAATACCATCGATGTTGCCCCTGGAGCAGCGGACTCACTCCCTCTTCCGCCTACACCTAATGATACGACAGATGAGCATCTATCTAATGATATCTCATCAGTAGAGGTACCATCCGATAGCTCTCCTGGTTCTTATAATATGCCTGAAATTACTGATGTCTCCGGTGAAAGTGAACAAAACAGGTATGAGTTACCCCCTAGAAGTACGAGAGGAGTTCCACCAAGGAGATATGATCCTGAATATGAGGACCAACGGTCTAAATATCCGATTGAAAGAATCAACACTGAAAATCTATCCAGCACAGCCATAGCTTTCAATGCTTCTTTGTATTCCGCAGACATTCCAAAAAATGTGGAGGAAGCTGTCAAGAATGGAAAATGGAAGCAGGCTATGGAAGAAGAGTATCAGGCCCTACAGAAAAACAAGACTTGGGAGAAATGCACCTTACCAAAGGGGAAGAGGAAGGTGGGATGTAAATGGGTATTCTCCATCAAATACAGAGCAGATGGAACTATTGAGAGATACAAAGCACGACTGGTGGCTAAGGGATACACTCAGACATATGGAATAGACTACTCAGAAACTTTCTCCCCTGTAGCCAAAATTGACACAATACGAGTTCTGTTTTCTGTAGCTGCAAACAAGGAATGGCCTCTGTACCAGTTTGATGTGAAAAATGCCTTCCTTCATGGAAGCATTGACGAGGAAGTGTATATGGAGGTTCCTCCTGGATATTCTCATGAGTTTGGAGATGGGGAAGGATGCAGATTGAGGAAGGCTCTCTATGGACTGAAACAGTCTCCTAGGGCGTGGTTCGGAAGATTCACAAAAGCTATGAAGAAGTTTGGATATAGTCAAAGTAATTCCGATCATACTTTATTCCTAAAGAAAGAAAAAAAGAAAATTACCTGTTTAATCATCTATGTAGATGACATGATTATTACAGGAAATGATGAGGAGGAGATTGCAGACTTAAAGGGAAAATTATTTCAGGAATTTGAGATGAAAGATTTGGGCAACCTCAAATACTTCCTTGGCATAGAGGTCTTGAGATCGAAGCAAGGGATCTTCATTCACCAGAGGAAATATATCCTTGACCTTCTGGCAGAAACAGGAATGCTTAGTTGCAAACCAGCGGAAACACCGATTGTGGCAAATCATGGCCTTCAAATTATTGAAGGTGCAAAGCTGACTAATAAGGAGCAGTATCAAAAGATTGTGGGGAAACTTATTTACTTAGCTCACACAAGACCAGACATAGCCTATGCAGTAGGGGTAGTGAGCAGATTCATGCATCTTCCACAAACACAACACATGACAGTAGTAATGAGGATTTTGAGGTACCTAAAGGGTACAAGTAGCACTGGGATTTACTTTGACAAGAATGATCACCTAGATCTAATTGCGTACACGGATGCAGATTGGGCAGGAGATCGTGATGGTAGAAAATCCACCTCTGGGTACTTCACCCTAGTAGGAGGTAATTTGGTCACCTGGAGAAGTAAGAAACAGAAAGTAGTGGCTTTATCAAGTGCAGAGGCAGAATTCAGAGGTATTGCAAAAGGGATAACTGAAATCTTATGGATCCGGAAACTTATGAGTGAAATTGGTTTTCCACATAAAACAGCATGCAAACTCTTTTGTGATAACAAAGCCGCAATAAGCATCTCAGAAAATCCAGTTCAACACGACAGAACGAAGCATGTTGAGATAGACAGACACTTCATAAAAGACAAACTGGAAGATAAGACGATTAAACTTCCATTTGTCAGATCAAGAGATCAGTTAGCTGATATCCTGACAAAAGCTGTCAACACTGAAGCATTCAATGAGGTTTTACGCAAGTTAGGCATTGGAGCACCGAATGCCCAACTTGAGGGGGAGTGTAGAAATAACCATAATTAGTTCCTTAATTAAAGGGACTAAATATTGGCCAAATTATTCTGCAAATATTTAGGTTGTATTTTTTTGGTAGTAGTTGTTGTAATCTTGGTTGTAGTTGCCTAATTTACAGGGCACCTCTGTGTATAAATATTTGTACTATCTCAAGCAATAAAGATATACAGAAATTAAAACCACAATCCTGCTTGATTTCTCTATAGCCCATACACATGTTTTTATCCCTCAGCCAAGTTCAATTAAGCGATCTTCTTTTGGGTTAAGTTGGCTTGAGGATGGGAATGATAATGATATTGCACATGTAAAGTGTGTTTCCCTCCTAATTTGGATTATTGGATTATGGATTGTATTTATTGGATTTGAGTTGATAAGTTATGGTCCCATGCCTATCATTAGCTTATTTACTATTTACTCAACGAAAGCTGTAAATACGTGTTGTGCATTAGAATTGTATATATTTTGAGTTCTTATTTACATAAACTTATCTCCTTATTTATCCTTGACTGTGTATGCGTGCATATTGATACATTTGGGGTGGACAGTGTTGGCGTGGTCTTGTAGCCTATTAGCTTCACATGTCCCAAATCATTTGTCCACCTCCTACCTTAAACCCAAAGCGTTGTTAGCACCAATGAAAGACCTTGATTGTCATGTGCACATTACTTTTTCAGTGGTGGCGAATTTGAAAATATTAGCGAGCATACGGTAGAATGGATCTTTGGATTGAGTATTGAGTGAATCCATGCAATGTTTCAAACGCATGAGTAGGAGTGTTCCACATTCTTATAGTTAGGTTCTATAGGTCCAATTAGTTATATTCATTTAAATGTGTCATTATCACCTGCCATTGACTCTGTAGGAGTGATTATGTTTATTGCCAAGCTTTGAGGTTCTAAAATCTTTTGCAAACTTTTCCTTTCTTATAAATTTGAAATGTTTTATATACTGCTTGGGGGTTGCTTTTGACTGTTTACCATACTTGTGATGTGCTACTTATTGCCTAGATAGAGGAGGTTGTCGAGTCTAGTGCGGTTGTCGAGTCTAGTGCCTTTTCTCTTGTTGGTTTTGTGTAGTGTTTGTTTAGGTGCAAGCAAATGTTTAAGCGGGTGATAAGTCCTAGATTTTTAGAGGTTCTTTCTCTTAGTTAGCTTGTCATTTTAGGGGATCATTGTGCATATTTGAGTGTTTTATGCCCTTTTTCTACTTTACGCTTTGGCTCTACGCCTTTGGTGTGCTTGTGCAGATTATGACTTTGCGAACCTAACTTGTATGAGTATTATGATGATTTTGAGGCCATGTTTATCAAGGATGGAAGCAAAAACGGCTAAAAGGCAATCTACCACTACTAGAAAAATGACATCTAACGACGAAAAATGTCCTTTTCTCTCTTTTGCTTGTGATGAAGTAGACACTAAACAACTTGGCAAGTTAAAGAAAGGAAGTGATATTGCCATTGAGAACGCCATTGAACCACTTATAAGCAATTCTTTTCAATGTAGCAGGGAAGTACATGCTACAAGTTGCATCATCCATATCTTAGACGTACATTTGCACCTTGTAAACATCAAGGTGGTCATCCGGATCAGTGGTGCCATCGAAGGGAATGATTGGTAGCATTTTCACATTGTTAGGTCGTGGTGTCTTCATGATTTCTCTGCTGCATGGAGCTAAATTCATTATTCGGTCCAAATCCAGTCCGGATCGAAGACTGGCTTGGACCGGACCGGACCAAATTTATTCTGTCTGGTCCACGGTACACAATTTTTTTTATTTGGTTCGGTCTGGTCTAGTCCATCGGTTCGGACTGAGTACCGAATAAAAAAAAATTGAAAGTCGGCTTTTACCTTGTTCAATTTCAATTTTCTTTTGCAACTTGCAATTTCTCATAGGTTCAAGAATATTGAATTTTTTTCATAGTGGAAATGTGTTGAAATGGTTCATATTGAAACAAATGTAAGATGTTCATATCATAAAAACGTCTTCCTTCAATGTATCTAAGTTTCCAATTTTGCTAGCATGACAATTCGGTCCAGTCCGGTCTGATCCAGTTTGATTTTTTCAGTCTGGTTCTAGTCTGGTTCATTACTTATTCGGTCTGGTCTATGGTCCATAACTTCTCTTACTCAGCCCCTAGTCCAAACCAGTCCAATCCCGTCCGGTCCGGTCCGAGTTTGGACCGATGAACACCCCTAGCTGCATGGAGTTAAGAATGTAGGCATAGTGACTCGACCTCCCTATCCTTACCATAGGTTGTCAAGGTCGATTTACCTCAAGTATCGATGGAGTGTTATAATGTTTAGATTACAGCCCCCTGCTTATGGTTGTCTCTTGGTCCAAGCCACTCGAAGATGGGCAAAGTGTTGTAACGTACTTGCGTTTCTGTCCTAGCTTTGCCGGCAATCCTAGCCGAAGAAGGGACCTATACTCCTAAACTTCCTCGCTCAGAATAAAGTGGCCTGGAGGATTCTTCTTGTTCTTCATACAATCTCACCCCTTTGCTTTTGAAGGCATAGGGTATTAGCTAATCAAAATAGTGCAACACTGTTGTAAGCACTCCTTAGTGCTTGCTTGGCTTCAATCATTATTCGTTTCAATCATTATTCGAGCATCCCGTTCTTGCAATCTTTTGGCCCTTTCAGCAAGTGTTGGTACGTTGTAATTCTTCTGGTACAAAAATGTTTAGCCCAGGCGTGAGTCATACTCGAACCCCTTAATCGGTGCAGGCTCATATCCATGCGCTTTTATCTTCTCACCTCCCCCACAGGTCACTATCTTGTGCAGTTACTTAAGTAGTTAAGTGGATCTCCCAGTTGCTCAATAGTGACAAATTGTGGAGCGGCAAGATGCTCTATAAAATGTTTTCTCCAATTCCGATTGGAAACATGGTCAAGGTGTTCCCACGGAGGTTTCCCCTAACTTCCTTCTACCTTTATCTCCTTACTTTGAAGTCTTAGGCTAAGGGTTAACTATGTCAACCGAATCTGTAAAGCTCCCAACCCTAGGGCTAGGAGTGTTAGGGTTTTTCTTTAAATCCTGGGATGAAATGGACAGAGTTTCCCTTGAAAGCTGACTATTTTTCAGGCTCAAAACCTTACAATAATTTCCCTGCACTGAAAAACAGCAATAAAGGGCTAACTAACTCAATGGCTACCCGCCAAAGTTCACAGCTCTACAGGCCACCCGCCCGGAGCACCAAAACCAATGCAGTTCAACGCTAAAACAAATGAACAATGAAAGTACAACTCTGCGGACCACAAGTCCGGAGTACTATGGTTTACATCCCAACTATAAACTGCCTTAGCTAAGACACGATTGGCAACTTCAGTGGTTGGCTCACGTGGCCATACAGAGCGACTTGAGATGCTATGTAAAACAAGCACACAAGGACTTAAATTACAACCCAATACCACATAACACATCTTGCAGCTCACATGCAAGCATATCGTTATACTCCTAGGACAGCGATGACTCCATCTCGGCTTATTTGGACCGACCTTTACCTACTATTGCAGAGACCTGGCAAGGGAACAATAATAGATGGGAATAAGCAATTATCGCTCAGTGGATAACCCCCCTCCTAAAACAATGGTTTCGATGCACTAACAACTTACAACTATTGTTCGTAATTCCTTCTCTTTGAAGAACTCACCTATTGTACAGTGTGTTCCAATAATAATGCAAGAGAAATAGCATTTACGCCAACAGCTTAAACTTGAGAATAGCTATACTTACTAAACTTACCATAATACATGCATATGAACTCATAACTCAATGAAAATAAATGGGTTATCCCATAAAGACTACTTGCAGGGATTTCTGTTACGAAAGTCTTATATATATATAATCCATCAATCGCTAAAACTTTATACGTAATGCTCAGTACATTAGTAAGGCCGTTTTCAGTTCATATACTTTATGCCACACCTAATCATTAAAATTCATTGAAGATGCTATTAGGTAATAGGCTATATGAACTTAGCAATTACACTAAAATCATTATTGTGCCAAATGCAATGCAATCACTAAACTGATGATTTCACTACACCATACAGTAACAAGTTATATACAGGAGTAAATTTCATCGCTTAAACATGGAACGATAACCACACAGTGAAACATATACTATGTCATGTGATTAGCAAGGTCTCTACATGCTTGTTGATGGAACTATAGGATATATAGATTTTGAATCCTCCACCTATTACCCGAACTATAGAACTGTAAAACAGTTGATGAACTATAAAACATTTGATAGGACTATACTTATGAAACGTTGAACTTTGAATCATCTGCGCACTGGCAGAACTATGAACGTTGGACTTTGGAACTTCCGCCTATTGGCATAACTATGAACTTTGAACTTTGGAACTTCAGCCTATTGTCATAACTATGAAACACTGAACTCTGAAGCCTCTGCCTACTAGCAGAGCAATAAATACTGAACTTTGAAACATTGAAGCTGAAGCTCTATGTAAACTTTAAAAAGGGGGGTACTGGGTTGATTACGCTAAGAATTCAATTGATGCAATGTAACCCATGCTTATTACTTAATTTCATTTCAAAAGGTTCCCTAGACTTATCGACTAGTCACCTGACTTATTCGGTTGATCAATCCGATGATTTAGAGTTATTTCGTTACTAATGACTTGTCAATTAAAGCAGACGACCGTTTAAACATTTAGAAACGCTTAGAAATCATGTGAATAAGCATTTATGAACTTTTAAGGAGCTCTAAAACTTAAAATCAATGCCATTTCAGGCATTCGCCAATTCAGAAGAAAAAGGTTTCACATAGCACATGTGATCACGTCATAAAATCATATCACCAACCGATTCCCAAAGTCCATATGATTGCAATGAATTTCAAACATTGGTTTGATATTTAGACATATATAACCATAAATACGGGGGCAACGTTAGCGGTGATAACGATGCCCTTAACTGCGACTCGTATAAGGCTTAACTAGCCTCATTGGGCGATCTTTATTCACAATTAGCATCCATAACTATATCATTTCTATGCAATCACTATAAACAATATATACATATAATCGCTAAACTACGCATAATCGATAAACTATATATAATCGATAAACTATATATAATCGATAAACTTTATATAATCGATAACTTTATATAATCGGTAAATTATACATAATTAATAAACTACATATAAATCAATAAACTTTAGATAATCAATAAACCACATATAAATCAATAAACTTTATATAATCAATAAACTTTATATAATCGATAAACTACATATAATCAATAAACTTTATATAATGGATAACTTTATATAATCGATAAACTATATATAATTAATAAACTTGAAATAATTGATAGACTATATATAATCAATAAACTTCATATAATCGACAAATTACATATAAATCGATAAACGTTATATAATCGAATAAACCTCATATAATCGATAAATTTCATATAATCGATAAACTATATATAATCGAATAAATTTCATATAATCGATAAACTATATATAATTGATAAAATTTTATTCAATATGATCAATATATATATATATATATATGTATATATATATATATATATATATATATATATATGTACATACATACATACATACATACTAGGCATCGTTCAGTTTACGCTACAATTTTCTCAAATAACTAATAATCAGTTCCAATTCAACCTGAACGAATTATAATCAATAAACTTTCATCGAAATTAACAATAAATAGGAGGAATAGGAAACCCACCTCGAATCTAAGCTAAAGGACCCGTTTTAGGGTTTGATTTGGGTTGGCTCGGTTCATCACTTTGCTCCCCATCCGCTAGCCACCGCCCTCCTGCCGAACCGCTGAGACCCACGACAGCCTCCCCCCTGAACCTCTTTCTCCCTTTCTCACGTCTGTCTCACTCTCTCTCTGGCCCGGTTTGGGCGTCGACCGGGGTGGGGGACGGTCGGGCGCGCGTAGGGCGGTCACCGACGGCCCCGCTGGTGCGTCCTTCGCTCTCCTCTAGTGTGTAGTCGCAGGCTGGGGTCAATGACCCCCCTTCGCGATTCTTCCTCTGCCGAAGAAATGAGGGGCTTTGGCCCTTTTCAATTTTATTTTTTTTTGTCCATTGATAAAAACACCAACCCGTTATACCATAAATCCAATTTTCTGACCTCCAAATCTTAAACCGTAACCATTAATATAATCATCGGTCGATTTATTTTCCTTTTGATTATATTAAGGTTTGATTTAATAAATTGTAGGATTATTCCCAAGGTTTGACATTCTAGTCGTATTCGGGAATCTGCTCAATGCGGTGCCCAATAATAGTCCTTAATACCAATAAAACTAATAATAATGATAATAGTAATATTCTTTTCAATAAAATCAGCACTTGAGCAGGCACATCAATATTATTTCAATTTATAACGATATAAAATAACGAGATCGGCTTAACGAAGGGGATAAAAATCCCGGGCGTTACAGAACCTCACCATAGATAGCGCCAATATGTTTCCAAAGAAACTAAGGAGAGTGGGAGAGCAAGACTCTAGACTTACGAACTGTGACATGTCGGCCTTCAAGAGATGACGTGCCCTTCCCCTGCATTGTTTGACCTACACAAATGGTTTACCCCATGGCTTGACCCAATGCCCTGTTTTTTTCGTTGGGACATTGTTCAACCAAAAAATTATGATATTTTATGCCCTTTTATTATCTAATTTTTGTTCAAAATAAATTATTAATTTAAGATTTTGATATTAGTTTTATTTATTTTGTAGGGATTGAAAAATTGGAAAAAAATAAATAAAATGCATTGAAGTTTGGACCAAGAGAAGGGAAAAGAATAAAACAAGTCCAAGCAGGCAGGCCCAAATGGAGAACCGACCTAGCAGCAGACCGAGGCCCAGTCCTTCTCTTCTCTTCTCTTTTTCTTGCCCAGCTGGTTCCTTCCCTTTTCTTCGGGCTTGTTTTCTTTCCCCTCTTCCTTATGGCCCAACTCACAAGCCCAGACATTCTCCCCCATATCCAGCTTGCCTTCTCACTTATGCCCGGCATGTCACGCATGTGAGTTTCAGCTCCCCCACCCATTCACTTCTTCTTCTTCATCATCCTTGCAACTTAGAACCCGAAAGCAAACAGAGCAGAACAACGCAGCGTGCCCCCCTTCAACCTTTCATCTTCCTCCATTATTGCATCATTATTTCACTCGTTATCCATTCCCCACCGCTTCTTCTTCCTCTCGTCAGTTTCAGCCGCAAAAATAAGAGGATCAGGGCCAAAACAGGGGCTGCTCACGGTTCTTTCTCTTCCCATCAGTTTCTCTTTCTCTCTCTTCATTCCTCCTCCTCATCAAGTCTTCAACGATTACACATCGTTCCCACCATAATTAGCTTCAATGCGACGGTTACAAGAAATAATTTGAGGGTAATGAAGGGGACGTTCTTGAGGGCCTTTAATGGAAGCCGAAGAACAGGGCAGCGGGTCCAATACTTTTCTTCTTTTTTTTTGGGTTTAGATTGAGAGTTTCGTCTT
>JACYFF010028373.1:0-10362 GCA_017589665.1 Selenicereus undatus
TCAATGGTTCAGAGCTCTCTTCAACCTCAGGAGGTGCTCCTGTCATTTAAGCACTGAGAGAGAGAGAGAAAGAGAGAGAGAGAGATGATGGAAGCCACAGGAAACTGGGAAAGGCAGAGAATTTGGAGTGGGGAGTGACAGCTCAAGTGGAAATTGGCTAATAAAAAGGGGAATAAATGGGGCACTTTGAAGAGGGGAAAAAAAAGAGGGAAAGGAAAAAAAAAAAAAAAAAGGGATTTGTGGCTTTTTATGTGAACAGAGTCAGTGGTGCCCAAAAAAAATCCTCTGTTCCCTCCTTTTTTTTTCCTTTTGATTTCGTTTATTGTGTACTTGGTTCAAGTGTAGGCAAATTCTCATGTCTTGGATTGATTTTCAGTCTTTCTCTTGCTTTTGAGAATGACACCTGGCCCTATAAAGCATAAATACATTGATACAATAATAATTACAAATAAATGATGAAAATGAAAGTATATATAAATTGATTGATTTCATACAACAATCAAAATTATGAATGGTTTAAGGCATGTTATTTTCATTGCGAAATATGAGTTGATAAATAGGTGAATTTGATTGAGTTAATTAAAGTGGGTATTTTTTTTGTTTAAGTGGATTGAAATATTTTTTGCATGATGGGTAAAAGTTGATTAAAATAGTAAAAAATAGGTTGAAGTTGATTAAAGTGGATTGGAGTTGATTAAAACTGATATTTTTTTTATTGAAGTTAATAAATTGGGTTGAAGTTGGTAAATTAGAATTTACCAATGAAAAAAATAGGGCCTTACTATTAAGGGAAATTATCAAAAACATCTATAGGTAGAATAAAATACTCACATTCATTATGAAATACGGAATACATAATTTATTACAATTTTTACAGTTTGATATCTCAAAGAGTCAATTCTAGTTAAATAAATCATGGTGGCATAATCCAATTTATTGAGCAAATCCACTTGGATTGCTTGGATTGCATTACTTGCATGCCTACTAGCCTACCTAATCTATTTTAGAATTTTGATATGGTTTGCACCATGACCAATTAACCAATCAATCTCGATGAAACATAACATTAATGTACTTGATTTGAAGAGACTTATTAGGTTAGCATGGTTAAAATTTTAATACCAATTCTTGATATTAATCTTCAAATAGCTTACCATTCAACCAAACCGATCCAATAACAAGCTCGAATTTATTACTAGATGTACCCTTTAAAAATAAAGACATGATGAGGATAATGCCATTATCAACTGTAAGATTTCCTGATTTTCCTCTCTAAATTACTACGATTATGATAAATATTTAAGCACTATTAAAGTCACAATCTTACAAGTCATATATATAGCATTCAGTAATAATGGAAAAGATATGCCAAAATCTCCAATTTGTTTCCATCTTTTTCAGTTTTCTGTGGTCAACTTGTAGTATTTTTTTTTTTTTCATTCAAAGAAATTCAACGTGCGTAAAGATTGAAAAACAGGACATTACTTGAGACAAAGTGAAAAAACATCATATTGATGATATACAGGATGAATATGTTTTATTGGTATTGGAATATAAAAAAATTTAGGGCATGTTCTATTTCATGTTTTAGATAGATAGATAAATGTAAGGAAATGTAAGAGTAAGAACAGTGGTGAGCCAATTTTTTGGCTCACCAGTGGGGGCTTACCACTGCCACATCAATAATCTCTCCAATTTTTTGCCTCACAAGCCTCACCCTCTCCAATGGTTAGTTCACTGGCTTGACTCATCAAATAAAATAATACTCATGGACCCATGCCCCAACACACATCAACTTTTTTAAAATAAAATAAAAAAACTAATAAAACTTAACAAACAAACAAAAAAAACAAGAAAAAGGTTGGGGAAGGCAGCTGCTGAGGGCATCCCCGCGGGCCCAGTAGCACAAGCCAACCAATGCAATTTCCCGAGCCATTTTTTCGCTCGCTTCCCCCAAATTCTTTCTTGCGAGCCAACCAGTGGCCCTGCTCTAAGGAGTTGTAAGAAGTTGTAAGGAACTGTAAGAAGATGTAAGGAACTGTAAGGAGATGTAAGGAGCTGTAAGAAGTTGTAAAGATAGATGTAAGGAGTTGTTGAATTGTTGAAGAGTTGTATAGTATAATTTGTTTTACAATGAACGTTTTGGATGAAAAATAATAATATTAAAATAATATACTTATTGAAAATAAACAATTAATTAAGTTAATTACACAACAATAAAATATATTAATTCCCATAAATTTGGTGAATAAAATTTCGTCCACTTGAGGTGATTTTTTATATGAACATTAGTTTGATCGAATAAGCAAAGTATAACAAAAAAAAAATTGACAAACTTGAATACAACTCTTCAAATAAATTCCTAATTTAGGTAAATAATTTTAAATATAAATAAATATATGGCCATCTATAATAATATATATTTTACGTCGAAACTCAAATATAATTTACGTTGTTATATTATGTTTTTATGTTTATGTAAACGTTGTGTTCATAAGATATTTATGAATTTTGTATATTGGTAGTGTGATTAAAAAAATATACATATTTCTGTAACTAAAATAAATGAATGTTATAGAAAATCTATTAGATGTAAGAAGATGTAAGAAGCTGTAAGGAGCTGTAAGAAGATGTAAGAAACTGCAAGGAGATCTAAACTCTTAACTAAATCCTAAAAAACGCGAAATAGAACAAGGTCTTAGTATATGCCATGCGGTCATCTAGTTGTTCCCTTTCTCTAAGACTCTATTTGGTCATTAGAAAATTTGATGGAAATAAAAGTTGGAAGAAAAAATGTAAAGGAAAAAAAGTAGGTAAAAAGTGAGTTTTTTTTTCTTTTGTTTGGATTGAGGAAAAAATACAAAAATTTAGATGAGAAATTTGAATGTTGATGAATTACTTGAATCATATTGATATTATTTAAGCAGTGCGAAGTAGAAGTGAGCAGGACCAGGTACCCGTTTGAATTTTTAAGGAACCGGAACTGGACACGGTTGGAACTGGGTTCTACAATTTGGAACTGGTTCCAAACCCGGTTGGGACCGGATTCGATTCCATGCCCCCGATTCGTAAGTAATGTTTTTTTAAATTTTTTTCTCATTTTCTCCTAAGAAAATAGGGAGAAAGAGGGATTGAAGAAAGTTTAGAACTCACATCTGAAACTAAATTTCTGAAAACCAATTTATAAGGCTAATCAAATACGCAATAAACAGTAAAGAAAATTCACCTACTCTAAATAAACTTAGAGAATTGGAGACAATGTTAATAAGAATTCCACAAATAAGAATACAAAACAAGCGAGAAACCCAAAAATTATTTTAATTCTGTTGAAATAGAGAGAGAAAGAGAGGGAAACTGTTAAAATAATATAAAAATAAATACGTAAGTATCAAGGCTCATGAGGAGAATAACTCAAGCTTGAAGGAAGAAATGCATGGCGGTCGAGATACATGAAGAGTAAGTGTGGGATAAATTAAAAGCAAATAAGATAGAGGGTTAAACTGAGGCAGTTGGGAATTAGGATTCAGTACAAAAGATACGCCACTTCAGAAATAAGGGTTTACTTTTTATATTTTTTCATCAAAATTCTTTAAATCTTGACCCGTTACTGGGTATTAGGTCCAGGTCCGATTCTAAAATTTTAGGACCAACTAGGTCTTAAATTTTAGAACTAGTCCCGAAACCGGTCTAATCGGTTCCGGATCTATACCCGTCAGGTCCAAACCGGTTCTGGGTACGGAACCGGGAATCCAGTTTGTTTGCTTAACTCTAGTGCAAGGTTAGAGGAAGTTGAGAATTCTTTTGGGAACTTTTTCCAAACTTTCATCACAATTTTATAAGCAAAATTTTATTATTTGTTTCTAACAATTTTTCTACCTAATTTTTATCCATATATTTTTTTTTGTGATTTTCTCCAAATCAAACATAAGAAAAAAAGTAACTTTACCAAAAAAAATTTCTTTCCATCAAAATTTCAAGCTCCAAATGGAGCCTAAGTGTCTTCCTTAGTCAATAAGTATTTACATTGAGA
This sequence comes from Selenicereus undatus, assembly GCA_017589665.1. Classification (NCBI taxonomy): domain Eukaryota; kingdom Viridiplantae; phylum Streptophyta; class Magnoliopsida; order Caryophyllales; family Cactaceae; genus Selenicereus; species Selenicereus undatus. The sequence continues at coordinate 4,031 of JACYFF010028373.1, forward strand.
GATTTTTTTTGGGGGGGGGGGGGGAGTTGTTGATAGTGTATGGCCAAGTCCTTTCCCAAGTGGATGAACATAAATGGCACAGAAGGGAAACATGTAAATAATTCAAAACTGGAGCTGGGTAATGGACCAGGTCGGGTCGGGTTCGTATTCGTATTCGTGTCAAACTTAAACGGATTGATAGTTTCTCGACTTGAACATAACCGTTTATTAAAAGGGTTAAAAAGTTTTGACCCATACCCATTTAATTTTTTAAACGGGTTGACCAACTTAACCTGTTTAAGATAAACAGGCCGAGTTTAATCGCCTAACTACCCATTGATGCATTTAACATTTTCAACTAATATGCAATTACATAACGTTAAAAATTAAGTGTACATATCACATTATATAGTTACTGTCTAAAGCTTTCTCGATTCATTATAATTCACATTTTTAAAAAATTTTTGTATTCTTCATTATCTAATAAAAAGGTAATGATGTATATTTCCAAGGGTGCCTTTTTCATTCTTTCAACTCAACCTCATCGGAGGTAAGCTCCATGCAAATTCATGCATGGCAAGGTTCTCATTCGGTTCCACTGTTTGAATTTCATGACAAAAGACACTTTATGAAATTTTATTTGAACTTCAAAGTGCCTTATCCAAAGGAGTATGATGGGGACCATCTTCATAACTCTTCCAACCTTTTCCCCTCCATCCCACAAGGGCCCAGCATCATCAAGGAAGTCCAAGAAGTGCCAACACGAAGGACATGCTGCTCAGTTTGGCTAGAATTTTGCCCGATTTTGTAAGCCTAATTATCCAAGCTTAAGGTGGACTTAAAGGGCTACAAAATTACTTTTTGGAACCCTTAATATGTCAGCTTCAAGGGCATATAAAGATTTCTAGGCTAGGTATCTAGAAAATAAGTCAATGGGAGCCTTTTTCTAGAAGCATCAAAAACTATCTCAGTTTGCATATGCTGCACCTTTTGCCCCATTTCTCCAAAACGACTACTCTAAATGGCGTGCAACTTGAGGCAGGTGAAAGATGACTTCCAGAGCTTTCCAACAAGACCTATTTCAGCCAATTTGAGTGAGACACCTAGGAGTTATAGCTGTTTGAAGTTGACCCTCGTGCACTAAAAAGTTGCTGACAGAAAATAAAAGCACTTTTCAGCTTTTGTCTTTTGCTTTTTGGTCCCCCCTTGCTTTTGGACGTGTAAGAGCTTGTTTATCCCCTTTCTTGCAGCTTGTTAAAGCCTCCCCACTATATAAGGGGGGCCTTGGGTTGTAAAGAATCAAATAGATGAATATACATTTGAGTCTTGAGTTGTGAAAACTCTCTCAATTTCTCTTCAAATTCCTAGTGTTATATCTTGAGTGTTTGATAACCTCAAGTGGGTCTCTAGGTCTTCTTAATTTAACTAAGAAGGTGATTAATTTCTGTAACTTAGTTGAAGGAAGAAGATTACCCAAGAGTGCAAACCAAGGTGGGTTTTCATCACCCTTGCTAGTCCACTTGTTCTATCTTGGTTCTTGATTTCCTTTTCATCCTTTCTACCCAAATGCATTCTTTTTTCCCTTTTGCTTAATCTTGCATTAGTGAAGCTAGAATACATCAATTGTTATCAGAGTTTAGGCTACCCTCTTGGCTAAGCTTCCATCACCCAAACACATCCCCAAACACAAAACCCCACAAAAACAGCCCAAACACTTTGCCCACAAACTTCCAGCTGTGCCAAAACAGAAACCTCGCATGACCACCCCGTGCCACCTTGGCACGACCGTGCTCCTTGCTTCTAGCCCCGAAACACCACACTTCCCACTCTACTACAACCATGTTTATTCCCTTAGCCTACATACATCCTTAACCTCAAAACACTCCTTCCACAAAAGAACCCTTAAGCACTCGTCCATCATGATTTCTTTTGAAGACTTGAGGAAATAGATTGTTTTCATTGCAAAAGAGTTGGCTAGCCTTGAAACTCCAAAGTTTCGTGGCCAAAAGGAAGAATTCCCTCACTGGATTTTCAAGGTCGAGCAAGTCTTCACTCGCCACAACCTTGAAGTGCACGAGAAGTTTAAGGTGGTTAGTAAAAAGCTCCGAGGCTATGCACTTGAATGGTGGGAAAAGTACAAGTATAAGAGGAAGAAGAGAGGGAAAAGTAAGATCAAAACATGGGATAAGTTGAGAGATAAACTAGAGTATGCTTTTGCTCTAACCTCTTACTTACACAAGCATCTTTTTTCTTCCCTTTGAAGGAAATGGCCTTAGTTCCTCTTCTAAAGACATTCCTTTCAACAAGGGAAGTCCCATGAGTGCTTGTATCCCTAATTCTACGTCCTTCCTTGTTTGGAGAAACCTAACCCCAACAAAGGTGAAAAGATCCCTGTGGAGGAAGTTTCAAGCCTAGTTGACCTAGCTCCTGTTTTTGATGACTGTGGTGATGATGAGACCTTTGAACTTGAGGGACAAGAAGACCATTCATGTCCTTCACCACTTGTACTAGATCAGCATTTATATGAGGGAGTAGCATGTGTTGCTCAATTTGATCCTTGTTATGACAATCCCATTATTTCATTATTCGCACAATTAGAACCTGAAATAGCCAAACTCATCACCATGGGGGGGACAAATACGTAACTTACATCAACTCTTGTACTTCATTCAACTCCTTCTCACTCCTTCCTTCTTCCCACTCCTTCTCTCTTCTTCCCACTCCTTTCCCCCCTTTCCTACTCCCACTCATCTCACACTTGCAGTTTTTCAATGCAAAGAACAGGGCCTTAGTAGGGTATTTCGACCCCATTCAACCTCTCTATGTTCTCTAAAATCACTGTTGAGGTCCGAGGAAGTAGTAGTGGTAATTGGAAAGGAGAGGTTAATTGGGAAGGGGGGGGGGGGAATCCATCCAAAAAAATACTAAAAAATCCAATTAAAACTAGTTTAATATTCAAGTGATCATATTAATGACCTTGTTAAAAGTGATGGTCAGCGTTAATTTCCAGGGCGTTGGTCTAAGGTAGGTTTAAGCTAGGTTAGATCTTTACCTTTATATATATTGACAAATGGCAGTACAATTTAAATTCACCACACATTTTTAGAAAGTTCATTTAAATTATACCAATAAAATCAAGCAGTTCAACTACAGAGTATTCAAAATAATACAGGCAATTTAATTGTTATGTTAATCAATCGCTAATGAGGAAGGAATATTAGCATACTGTAACTTTTTTCTGGAAGCAATCATGTGGTTCATTGAGGGCTTATCTTCTATATAGAGGAAGAGATTCCATATGTATGGAGGATATGCTGTGTTTGATAGCTAGCAAAATCTCAAAGCATATATCATATACTTAGGAGTACAAACTCCTATACGCTACATCAGTGCCACATATTAAAAATTATTTATATGATAAATATACGTTGAATATATATATATATATATATATATATATATATATATATATATATATATGATAAATGGGAATACACACTTTTAGATGTATGATATATATTACCATAAAACCTAGCAAATATTATGAAGTACAAAGTCACACTTTATGGGAAAAATATTGGGTAGTTTATAATGACTATATATTATGTGTAGTCTATATTATTTATGTAACTCTCATTCTTTCTTAGGGTTAACAAAGTATCGGTGTCTGTAAACGACAGTTGATTATAACTTTGCTAGAGTTAATAAAAGCCTATAGGTAAGTGGGGCATTTGAATATGAGTCAATAGCATTAAGATGTTCTTATGATTTTGCTTGGGTACATATACATATTTTAGATACAATTAAATCACACATCTGTATAAATTACAACTAGTTCCAAATTCTTGTAGAATCAACCAATAAAAAAACTGCGATTTTTAATTCCTACTCCCCCTGCCATTCCAAACAAGAAATCCCCTGTTTCTATATATTATTATTCGATATAGTCATATAGTTGACAATTGATATCTACAATAGAATTTGTACCTATTACAAAATCGGCATTTAAATTCCAAATTAGAATTAAAATCAATTTGAGAGAAACATAATTGTGAACTAAGAAGAATAAAATTGGAAAATAGAATTTATCAATGTTCCTATGGATTGCAAAATTGCACAATGGTTGGTACTTTTTTTTTTTTTTTGGGTGTCCTTTGTTCTTTCTTTGATTGGAAATAATGAAAAATGGAGTTACCAAGGTAGTTGGTAGTTGGAATTCATGAAAAAGGCATAGGAAAAAGGTTGGTCCAAACCCCGGGGGGGGGGGGGGTAGAATACCAAGAATTTCAATAAAAGAAGCAATTAATTAGCATGAAATTTTGTCGTTTGATTAATGGAGTAATCAATAATTAAGCATCTTGAAGCAAGAGGGGTGACTACTTTGATGAACATGTCAACAAGTGTAACTGATATTGAGCTACAGGATATTTACAATCTCGAGGCCTTTTTGGGGGGGGGGGGAGTTTCATTTGATAGACTGAATAGGGCTTTGATTTACCGCAAACTCTTAAAACAAATAATTTTTAGTATTATTTACATCGGAGCGATGTAATTTGTGAAATTCGAATTGTAGTTGTTGAAGTTGACCGTAGAAAATTAAGGACTTGATTGCTGCATTTCAATGACTTGAATTAATATTGAAGATCATCCTTCTTCTTTTGATGTAACTGCCGCTTTCCTAATGATATCTCAACATTTCCAACATCATTTGCCTATAAATTGAGAGACATTTGTAACTAAAGAAGATACACAAGAGAGAGCACAAGCAATAGTACTTACTTACTTACCTTGAACTTTGATTTGCTATTTATTCAATCAAGTTGTATTGTTCAAAGTTATATAACAATATTACTTATTTAGTACATTTTTTCTTTTTCAATTAGTAAAAGACACAATCTTTGGAGCCATTTACATCCAAAAAAAATTAGAAAAAAAGGTCATAACATGAAATCATGAAATAGCACCTATTCTCACACCTGTAAAGTTTGTTTGATTGAAACATAATCATACACTCAATCAAGCAAATCCACCAACTGAAAATTTTCTTAAAGAATATTATTTACAACTAGAAGTGATTCATATATTTTATATTTATGCCTTCCACTTTTTAATTTGCTCCTTTAGTCACTAAGATTCATTCTAGAGAGCATCTGGATTCCGTCATAATTGCAGGTATGACGTCATCTTAGCATTTTATTTTTTTGGGGTTGTGATACAAGTATCAAGGTTATAAATATCGTACTGTTTTTTCATTAGACTGAGACATATAAAATTTATGTATTGATGTATCAGGCTCATACAATTTTAAATTCCAAAAAAAAAAAATCAAAGTATAAAAAATTAGAAATTTTAGTGTATCGGGCGGTATTTGATAGGAAAATACCGGTACTGCTTGTTATTTGACAGTATAGAGTGGTATTGACTGGTATTTAATTGGTAGAACCTCGGACAATACCTTATATTATCTCTTGAAGTCTGGCACACTTCAGTCGATACCAAATGGATATGGTACGGTATTTATAACATTGACTAGGATAGTATGATCAGGTTAAGGTCAAAGTTTTCAGTTGATTGTTGCTTTGTCAAAATCATGACGTTGGTCAAAGATTATACCTGATTTTGTCATGAAACTTGCATGGGTTAAGTGGCTAACGTACTCGAGTTGAAACCAGTCATTCAGTTCTACCCTCTTTCAATATTGGCCTAAGCTTGTAACGGTTACGTATAAGTTTTCTATCGGAGTAAAAGCCATCGAATTTATATGCTCATTTTATTTAATTAGGTTTTTCTTACACAATGGAGGGCATTTGATCGTTACAATATCAATTCGTGCTCTGTACTAAATATTTATTGAAATAGTTACAATTAGAACGAGTCGTTAACGCACAGATTGATAAGGTTTTCAAGGTTCTAAAATAAGTATGAGTTGGTTTAGGCAGAGTATGTGCTGATCGATATAGAGGTTGAATAGCTAAAACAATTTTAACCAATTTGATTAGGAATTTAATTTTATTTTTAAAAGAATCTCAAACTTGAAAATTTACCAATTCGGGTTTCAAGTCAAACGAGTCATGTACCTATGGAGTGTGAACTATTATTAATACTAATAACAATAGCAAGTCTAAGAGACAACGAAAATGACCCCTCACTATTATTATTGATAGCATTATATAAAAGAGAGGGCGAGGAAAAATAAAGTTCATCATTACATTTTAATAACCCTAAATTATTTAAGATAAATGAACGAAGCAAATAACGAATCTCAAAGAAAACATGCTAATCTGTTAAAAATATTTACTCGTCACCTGCTCAACAACAATAATAACAACATTTAATGTGACTCTCGCTTTAGT
>JACYFF010028491.1:0-20378 GCA_017589665.1 Selenicereus undatus
GCATTGCCTTTAGATCAAGTCATATCTTGTGCCAAAGTGGAAATTTGCAACTAAACTCAAGCAATCTACTTCCGGCCCATCACCACACGCTCCAGGAGGGAAGGGCATTTGTGGTCTTGGTGGAGGGTTAGAACTCCCCTTGTTAAAGGGTTGGTTCTTCACAAAGGGTTGTGGGGGTGGTGGTCGAATGGTGGGTCTAGCTTTCTTTTGTTGTTCGATTTTATGAGCTAGTACACACACCTCATCAAAAGTAGTATATGTTTGCAATTCCACAACATTAGCATACCTAGGTTCAAGGCCACCTGAGTACCTAACAATAGTTTGCTCTTCGGGTTCTTGCAAATCGCATTTAATAACAAGCTTCTCAAATTCTCTAGTATACTCCTCAACACTAAGATTGCCTTGAGTCAAATTATGAAGTTGAGCATAGCAATCTTGTACATATGTAGGTGGTAAAATCAGCAATCAAGTATGTGGAGGGAGAATGGAAGCTTAGAATCAAGTGATTCTAAGTGGGAAAACAATGATCTTTAAAGTGAATTTGATGTACAACCAAGGGTGGAAATGGACCCAAGCTACAAACTAGCAAAAACACAACACAAAAGATGAAAAGTCACGGCATTGAGGGTGGCACGGTCGTGCCATGGAGCACGGTGTGGCCGTGCCACATTTCTGTCCACGCACGGTTTGGAATGTGACTTATCTCGGTTTGATGTGTTTGAGTGTTTGGGTTCAAGCTAAGCCCAAAGGGAGTATTCTTAGCAAGAACAAAGCATAGGGAATGGACATGAACAAGGGTTATGGACGTGGAAGATGGAAAGATGAATCAAAGCTAAGATTACTAACTCAAAGTTAAGCTAGCAAAATCAGCTCTAATCCTCTTAGGAAACCTTGGGTAATACAATCAAGGATAGAAACTAAACTCTTGGGAAGGATACAGAAACACCACCAATCCTTGAGTTTAGGGCCCTTAAGTTTGATTAAGATACAGAAACACCACTTAACCAAAGCTTAAGACTTCACTTGATCACCACTTAGTTCGGCCTAAACTAAGATAAGCAAGCTAAGTATTTGAGGTTAGTGCCTAAGCACAAAAGAGGAAGCCAATGCTTCAACTTCACTTGAATTCAATTCATAAAAGGTTGTATTTTACAAGCAAGGCCATGTGCTCCTTAAGTAGGCAGCAAAAGACCATCAAGCTAGCAAGTAAAGGACATTTCTAACCTTCCTTAATACATAGGAAAGGTTTAGAATGCTAATACAATCTGATTTGCACTAAGCTAGCTTACAACAATCTTAACTTAATCTAATACATCAAAATATGAATCTAAAGTAAGTCTAAAATACTAATACATCATTATACACTTAATATATTCTTAAACTAAGCCTAATACATGCTGAGATGCTAGCTTATTTCCTATTGGACAGCCAAAAGGTGGAAAAACCCCTTTACGGCTAACCAATCAGAAATAAGAGACCAACTTTGCTGTCTTCTCCTCTTATTGGTTGCTCTTTTCTAGATTTCTTTCTTTTGAAGCTTCATAATGGAGTCTTTAGAGGCCTTGGGACGTGTTCCCTTCAGTATTGAAAGGAGAAAACCCTTTGGAGAGGGTAAAGACCAAGCAAGCTGCTGAACTGATTTTTGGGCAGTTTCTGGCTCTAAATGTTGGACACGTTTCTCATGCAAAATGTGGTCATATCCTGGCGTTCCACATATGGTTAGAAAGCCCTGGAAGTATTCTAACTCCTCCAAGTGGAATAACTCAATTTGGAGTTCATTTTCCCAGTGAAAAGATCGAAAAGGCCAGACTGGTCTAAACTGGGCTAAATCTGCACGGTTTGGAAGATTGGTCTGTTTCTTCATGTTCCACTTGACTTAACTTGATTTTATCACTTTGACCACTTATCTAACATATTTAGGGCCCAAAATATGTAAAAATACAAGGCTTAAGCATTGCTATAGCTTAAGTTATAAGATAAACAAAACCGAGCTTTTTCTGGTCCTGCTGGGCAGTTTGACACCTTGGGTTTAACTGATGATTTGAACGACCAAATAAAGTCCAAATTGGATGCAACTTGATTTGTTGGAAAGATGACATCTTGAACTTCAAATCCATGTAAAAATATCAGACTTAAACCATGTTGATGCTTGTCGAAAATTGCTCACAAAATCAGGTCAGTGCTGGAATGAACCCTATGCCCTGCAATAGAACAACTAAAACAAAATTTGGTTGAATTATACAACCTTTAACCAGCATATTACTAATGCTAAATTGATTTCATTCTTTTAAATCAAAGGGCGTGGTGACATCTCCATCACACTTGGAGTTTCCAAACAACCAAGATATAACACTAGGAATTTTGAGAGAGTTTGAGAGAGTTTACTAACTCAATTCTGAAAATCAAATTCAACTTCAACTATCCTTCTTGGACAGCCCAAGGCTCCCTTTTATAGTGTGGAGACCTTTAACAAGCTTCCAAGGGAAGGCACAACCAGCTCATACACGTCCAATAGGCATGGGGAACCAAAAAGCAAAAGACAAAACGTGAAAAGTACTTTTACAATGTGTTTGCAACTTTTCAGTGCACAAGCAGAAACTTTAAACAGTTATATCTCCTAGGTTTGTTGGCCACATTATCTGCATTGGGGCTTGTTGGAAAGCTCAAGAAGTTAGCTTTCCAGGGCCTTCTCGTGCAGGTCAATTGGATCAGCCGTTTGGGAGATATGAGGAAAAATGTGCAGCATGTCCAATCTGTGGCAGATTCTGCTGCTTCTAGAAAAAGTCTCCCATTGACTTATTTCTAAAATACCTAACCTAGAACTCTTTATATGCCCTTGAAGACGACATATTAAGGGTTCGAAAAAGTGGGTTTGCAGCGCATTAACCCATCTTTAAGTTTGGGTAATTAAGCTTGCAAAACCGAGTACATTCTGACCATGCTGGGCAGTTTTGACACCTTGAGATTAAAGGCTGATTTGAATGCCCAAATGAAGTCCAAATTGGATGAAACTTGTCTTGTTGGAACGATAACATCTTGAACTTAAAATCCATGTAAAAACATCAGACTTAACCCATGAAGATGTTTGCCGAATTTTGCTCACAAAAACGGGTCAGTGCTGGAATGAACCCTTTGCCCTGCAATTTCAAAGCTTAAACAACATTTGGATGAATTATTCATCCTTTACCCTTCAAAATATGATTACCTTTGTTGATTTTGAGTTTCCAAATTAAGTGGTATAGAGAGATCTCCATCATTCTCCCCTTGTTGGAAAAGATTTGTCCTCAAATCGATTTAGGTAATCACCTTCCATACTTCTCTACCATCTGCCGCGATCAAAATGCTTAATCAATGCTACCCACCTTTGATAAGAGGCTTGTAATAAAGATTTATTACAAGTAAAAAGAACTTTGGTGTGGTGGTGATGGGTTTTGTGGTGGTTAATGGGAATCAAAATCAAGGTAAACCCTTTACCTTGTTCAGAAATGTTGAAGGTGTTTAGGAGTCTATCTTCAACTCCCTTTTGACTACTCAAATTTCTTTTTAAAACTAGTATCTCTCCCTCATTAGCCTTTAGCCTTTTCTTCAATCTCCTGTAGTTCCTCCTTCGGTTCTTCCACCAATTACATCTTTTTTTTCTCCTCATTTTCCTCCTCTCTCTCGACTTCCCATTCTTCCAAGGTGATGACCTTGTTGTTTGGGCAATCCGTGGCTAAGTGTCCAAGCCCTTGGCATTTGAGACACCTCATAATTTGTGGGGTTGGTTTTTTTTGTGGGGTGGAAGGGAATGAACCCGTGGGCTTAATGGAGATACTTTCTTTCATGGGCGTGTAAGTGGATGGGCAAAAGGAACCCTACAACTTACTACTCAATTTCTCCAAGTTCTTACCTTCTCTTTTCCTTTCTTTTTTCTCTTAAACTTGTAATTATTCCACCAATGAAGCGCACAACCTCTCAATCTTGAAATAACCACTTTGAACTTCTCTTAGTCATTAAGGATACAACAAGCAAGAACTCGTTCCACCTTAGATAACCAACATGTGAAGTCTTCCTTTTCGCCACGAAATTTTGGAATTGCAAAGCAAGCATATCCAATATCAATCAAAGCTAGCTCTTTCTCCATGCTCATTGATGATGGCATGATGGATGAGGGCTAGTGATGTATGTAGGCTAAGGGAAGAAGCATGATTGTAGTAGAGTAGGAAGTGCGGTGTTTGGGTTGTTTTTGTGGGTTTTTGTGTTTATGGTGTGTGTTTGGATGATGGAAGCTTGGCCAAGAGGGTAGCCAAAGCTCTGATACCACTTGATGTATTCTAGCTTCACTAATGCAAGATTAAGCAAAAGGGAAACAAGAATGCATTTGGGTAGAAGAACAAGGATAGAACACTAGAACAAGATAAATCAAGCCCACTAGCAAGGGTGGTGTAAAACCCACCTTGGTTTGCAAACTTGGGCAAATCTTCTTCCTTCAACTAAGATGTGAAGTTACTAACCTTCTTAGTGGAATTAAGAAGACCTAGAGACCCACTTGGAGTTGCCAAACAACCAAGATATAACACTAGGAATTTTGAGAGAGTTTAAGAGAGTTTACTAACTCAATTCTGAAAATCAAATTCAACTTCAACTATCCTTCTTGGACAGCCCAAGGCTCCCTTTTATAGTGTGGAGACCTTTAACAAGCTTCCAAGGGAAGGCACAACCAGCTCATACACGTCCAATAGGCATGGGGAACCAAAAAGCAAAAGACAAAAGCTGAAAAGTACTTTTACAATGTGTCAGCAACTTTTTAGTGCACAAGCAGAAACTTTAAACAGCTATATCTCCTAGGTTTGTTGGCCACATGATGCACTTCTAAGTCCTCAAATGAAGACTAAGAAGAGATCTCAAGTAGAAGAGGAAGAATGGAAGAGAAGAAGCAAAAACCGGTTTACAAATACAAGCAACACAATGATAGACTAAGTTTGCTTGGATAAGATATCACCACCAAGCTTACTTAGAGCTCTCCTTAAGGACCAATGGAGATAAGATATCACCACTCAATTGATCTTCAAGGACCCTTGAACACCACACTAGAGAGCTAGGCTAGTGATAAGCAAGAGTAGAGAGAAAACAAGGGAGTATGAAGTCAACCTAAACACAATTTGCCAAAAGTCCCCTACAAAAGGAAGTGAGGGGGGTATTTATAGAAGCATACCACCCCTTACTCAGCCATTTTGCTGCATACAAGCTGAATGAAGTCTAAAACACCTAAGTCTAAAGCTAGAAACAAAGCCTAAGTGATAATACAAGTGATTACTCCCACACTTGACACCTCACTAGCTTAAATGATCTCAAAGTTGAGGTGTCAAGCTTAGGAGCACTCTAATACAGCAGCTAGGGGGTTTGGGGGAACAAAAATCAGATTAGTACAAAGCACAACCCAAGAAATCAGCTAGTCCCTTCATTAACCGGTTCAAAGGATTTTACTCCTTCTTTGGCCGGTTAATAGCAGCACAAGGGGGTGCTTCCTCTCAACTTTAGGGGCATGATTTGATAAATATTTAGATGTATTTTCATGCCCTAATGGTTCACAAAATTTGGAGTTATGTAGGTTGCCCAAACAGAACCTTCTTTCAGCCCACGCTGGATTCCAGCCTGCAGTGCATATGCCTCGGTTTTTGGCCCTTTTGACTGACCAAATGAGCTCCAAATTTCCTGCATGAGTACTTGTTGGAAATATTAGATCCTAAACTTTAATTTGGCTATGCGTGCAGGAAATTTGGCCTTCAGGATCAACCGCTATCATCGAAACAAAAACGGGCCAGAAACTGTTCGAACTGGACAGTTGGTGAAGGTTGTTGTTCATGAAGTTTCTGACCAAGGCTTGCACTTATTTGGCCTCCTTGATGTTCTTGGACTTCCTTGGGGGTGGATTTCCTTTGAACTTGCTCACTCTCATTGCCCCCCCCAAAGGTACATCACCACATTATCTGCATTAGGGCTTGTTGGAAAGCTCAAGAAGTTAGCTTTCTAGGGCCTTCTCGTGCTGGTCAATTGGATCAGCCGTTTGGGAGATATGAGGAAAAATGTGCAGCATGTCCAATCTGTGGCAGATTCTGCTGCTTCTAGAAAAAGTCTCCCATTGACTTATTTCTGAAATACCTAACCTAGAACTCTTTATATGCCCTTGAAGATGACATATTAAGGGTTCGAAAAAGTGGGTTTGCAGCGCATTAACCCATCTTTAAGTTTGGGTAATTAAGCTTGCAAAACCGAGTACATTCTGACCATGCTGGGCAGTTTTGACACCTTGAGATTAAAGGCTGATTTGAATGCCCAAATGAAGTCCAAATTGGATGAAACTTGTCTTGTTGGAAAGATAACATCTTGAACTTAAAATCCATGTAAAAACATCAGACTTAACCCATGAAGATGTTTGTCGAATTTGGCTCACAAAAACAGGTCAGTGCTGGAATGAACCCTTTGCCCTGCAATTTCAAAGCTTAAACAAAATTTGGATGAATTATTCATCCTTTACCCTTCAAAATATGATTACCTTTGTTGATTTTGAGTTTCCAAATTAAGTGGTATAGAGAGATCTCCATCATTCTCCCCTTGTTGGAAAAGATTTGTCCTCAAATCGGTTTAGGTAATCACCTTCCATACTTCTCTACCATCTGCCGCGATCAAAAGGCTTAATCAATGCTACCCACCTTTGATAAGAGGCTTGTAATAAAGATTTATTACAAGTAAAAAGAACTTTGGTGTGGTGGTGATGGGTTTTGTGGTGGTTAATGGGAATCAAAATCAAGGTAAACCCTTTACCTTGTTCAGAAATGTTGAAGGTGTTTAGGAGTCTATCTTCAACTCCCTTTTGACTACTCAAATTTCTTTTTAAAACTAGTATCTCTCCCTCATTAGCCTTTAGCCTTTTCTTCAATCTCCTCTAGTTCCTCCTTCGGTTCTTCCACCAATTGCATCTTTTTTTTTCTCCTCATTTTCCTCCTGTCTCTCGGCTTCCCATTCTTCCAAGGTGATGACCTTGTTGTTTGGGCAATCCGTGGCTAAGTGTCCAAGCCCTTGGCACTTGAGACACCTCATAATTTGTGGGGTTGGTTTTTTTTGTGGGGTGGAAGGGAATGAACCCGTGGGCTTAATGGAGATACTTTCTTTCATGGGCGTGTAAGTGGATGGGCAAAAGGAACCCTTCAACTTACTACTCAATTTCCTCCAAGTTCTTACCTTCTCTTTTCCTTTCTTTTTTCTCTTAAACTTGTAATTATTCCACCACTGAAGCGCACAACCTCTCAATCTTGAAATAACCACTTTGAACTTCTCTTGGTCATTAAGGATACAACAAGCAAAAACTCGTTCCACCTTAGATAACCAACCTGTGAAGTCTTCCTTTTCGCCACGAAATTTTGGAATTGCAAAGCAAGCATGTCCAATATCAATCAAAGCTAGCTCTTTCTCCATGCTCATTGATGATGGCATGATGGATGAGGGCTAGTGATGTATGTAGGCTAAGGGAAGAAGCATGATTGTATGATCGAGGTCCATACACGAGTCCATCCCAAGTCCAAATGGTCCAAAACAATCCCACAATCAAGTCCATCTTCACGGCCAAGGAGAATTTTGAAGTGGATGCACATGGTTTTGCATGCAGGAATTTACCCGATTTTTGTTACTTAATTACTTAAGCTTAAGCCAAGCTTAGGTGATTAAATTTTGGTGATTATATAAGCTTAAGGTGTAAGCTTTCATTTCCATTTTGAATCATAGGATTTGGAGCTCATTTGCTATAGGAATGAAGCTGTTTTTTGAAGGCGTGCAGAATTGAACCCGGTATTGCACGGTTTGGGCATTTCACCTTTTTCAGGGGGCAAACGACGTCCAAATTCCCTAATTCCAAATGGAGGGTATTCTAGACATCTTGAGGTTTCCAGCAATATTAAAAAATCTCAGATTACTCACCATTTGGGTTGTCAACCATGCAGCACAAGTGAAGGTAGAAACCGGCACCTATAGTGCCCGGTTGTCAAGCTAAGGAGGTTTCCTCCCTAGGTGGGTTTTGTGACATGTGGACGTGCTTAATCATGAAAATTGAGCTGCTTGGTAAGCACCACTCAGCCAAGCAAGAGACAACCACGTGGAGCAAGTGGAGAGGAGCCATTTGGCAAGCATGTACTTGACCACACTAGCAACACATGTCAAGCAAGGATTTTTCAGCTATTTTGAGGTGTGGCCGTGGGAAGCTTTCCTTCCTAGCAAGGAAATTGACTCATATACCTTCCTTAGTGCTTAGGAAAGGTTTATATTCATGCTAAGATGTAATTAAGACCTTAAGCTTTGGGTTTGTATTAGATTAGTGCTTAACCATGTCCTAGGTAGCATTAGGTGTTTTAATGACTTTCCTATCTTGTAAGGAAAGCTTGTTTCATGTAAGTAGAAGGCCATATAAAAGCCCTACTTGTTTATTCTGAATGTCATGTTATGACTTTGATTCAAAGAGAAGAGACTTTGTGTCTTTGAGTTTCCCTAAACACTTTTCTTGCTTATCTTAGTTCTTGGCCGAGCTAAGTGGTGTTCAAGAGAGTCTTAATCCTTTGGTTTGGTGGTGTATCTTATCCTAACCAAAGATTAAGGGCCCTAAGCTAGAGATTAGTGGTGTATCTTATCTAATCCCTTAAGCTTAGTACTATCCAAAACACTAGAAGATCATTAAGAGTACTTGGTTTCTCCTAAACCGTGACTCTTCTAATCTCTCTTGTGTTCTTTTTCTTCCTTTCTCACTTCCTAAACACACTCCCATCTTTTCTCCCTCAAAATAAGTCTTCCACCATTCCATTCCCACTCTTGTTCAAGGTTTAGACTATCTCTTTTAGTCTAATGCCAAGCCACACATTGAAACACCTCCCACCGTGCAAGTAGAAGCTCCCGGTTTTCCCAAACCAGAACATTGGCACGGTCTGCCCGTGCCTATAAGCACAACCGTGCCACTCTCCCTTCGTGGGTTTTCCCTCTTTTGCTTCGTGTTCTTGGAAGTTCATAGCTAGGGTCCTTCTTCCCTTGCAGACTTCCATCATTGTAGTAGAGTAGGAAGTGTGGTGTTTGGGTTGTTTTTGTGGGTTTTTGTGTTTATGGTGTGTGTTTGGATGATGGAAGCTTGGCCAAGAGGGTAGCCAAAGCTCTGATACCACTTGATGTATTCTAGCTTCACTAATGTGGAGCGTGTGCTAATGGGCCGGAAGTAGATTGCTTGAGTTTAGTTGCAAATTTCCACTTTCGAAGAAGATATGACTTGATCTAAAGGCAATGCCACCAATCAAGCCTAAGGATCCACCAAGAATTGCATAAACGCAATGCCACCAACAATTCTATAAAGGATTCCACTCAAGACTCACCACCTTTTGCGAAAGGATAAAGAGAACTCAAGATTTTAGAGAGAATTCAAAGCATAAGCTTCTTTCATAAACATTCAACTTTCAACAACCTCTTCCACATACTAAGGCTTCCCCTTATATAGGAGAGCTTCACAAGGCTTCAAATGCAGCAAAACAAAGGCCTTGGTCGACCATAAAGCAAAGTAGGGAACCAAAAAGCAACAAATAAAAGTGAAAAGTGCTTTTTACTTTATGTCAGCACTTTTCAGTTTACATAGGTCAACTTTAAAGGGCTATATCTCCTAGGTTGGTTGGCCAAATGAGCTGAAAAAGTACTTGTTGGAAAGATATAGAAGTAATCTTTCCAGAGCCTCCTCTTTCAGGCAATTTGGATCACTCGTTTGGGAGATATAATGCAAAACGTGCAGACATATCAGGCTGGGGAAGATTCTGCTGCTTGTGGAAAAAGCCTTCTCTTGACCTATGCCCTAATGCCTTCACCTAGAACTCTCTTTATGCCCTTTTATCTGACATATGAAGGTTCCTAGAAAGTTGATTTGCAGCAAGTTAAACCCATTCTAAGCTTGGTTAATTAAGCTCACAAAACCGGGTAAAAACCGGGTAACTTTGCCGTGAAAATACAACTTGCTGTTTTGGCTTCTTTTATGATTTCCGAGGGTTTGACTTCATTTTTGATGGACCAAACCCTTTAGAAGGCCTCTTCACCTTCCCAAAATAGGCGCGGCACGCATCCCAATGATTCGGGATGTGGTTGGAATTGGAGTTTCAAAACCGCACACGGGCCAAGTTCCCGTTGATGGAGCTCGTGAGCATTAAGGAGGACTTGAGAGCTCTCTTGGACTTGTATGGACATGGCATCCGCTTCATAATGCAAGATTAAGCAAAACGGAAACAACAATGCATTTGGGTAGAAGAACAAGGACAGAACACAAGAAAAAGATAAATCAAGCCCACTAGCAAGGGTGGTGTAAAACCCACCTTGGTTTGCAAACTTGGGCAAATCTTCTTCCTTCAACTAAGATGTGAAGTTACTCACCTTCTTAGTGGAATTAAGAAGACCTAGAGACCCACTTGGAGTTGCCAAACAACCAAGATATAACACTAGGAATTTTGAGAGAGTTTGAGAGAGTTCACTAACTCAATTCTGAAAATCAAATTCAACTTCAACTATCCTTCTTGGACAGCCCAAGGCTCCCTTTTATAGTGTGGAGACCTTTAACAAGCTTCTAAGGGAAGGCACAACCAGCTCATACACGTTCAATAGGCATGGGGAACCAAAAAGCAAAAGACAAAAGCTGAAAAGTACTTTTACAATGTGTCAGCAACTTTTCAGTGCACAAGCAGAAACTTTAAACAGCTATATCTCCAAGGTTTGTTGGCCACATTATCTGCATTAGGGCTTGTTGGAAAGCTCAAGAAGTTAGCTTTCCAGGGCCTTCTCGTGCTGGTCAATTGGATCAGCCGTTTTGGAGATGTGAGGAAAAATGTGCAGCATGTCCAATCTGTGGCAGATTCTGCTGCTTCTAGAAAAAGTCTCCCATTGACTTATTTCTTAAATACCTAACCTAGAAATATTTATATGCCCTTGAAGCTGACATATTAAGGGTTCGAAAAAGTGGGTTTGCATCCCATTAACCCATCTTTAAGTTTGGGTAATTAAGCTTGCAAAACCGAGTACATTCTGACCATGCTGGGCAGTTTTGACACCTTGAGATTAAAGGATGATTTGAATGACCAAATGAAGTCCAAATTGGATGAAACTTGTCTTGTTGGAAAGATACCATCTTGAAATTAAAATCCATGTAAAAATATCAGACTTAACCCATGAAGATGTTTGCCGAATTGTGCTCACAAAAACGGGTCAGTGATGGAACGAACCCTTTGGCTTGCAATTTCAAAGCTTAAACAAAATTTGGATGAATTATTCATCTTTTACCCTTCAAAATATGATTAGCTTTGTTGATTTTGAGTTTCCAAATTAAGTGGTATAGAGAGATCTCCATCAAGGTCCAAGCATCAAATTCCAATTATGCACACAAGAGGATGAAGAAACAAGGAGTTTTCCAAAACTGGTCAGATTAGGCTCTAATCTGCGCGGTTTTAAGTTTGAGTTTATTTAACCCATTTAAACTCACCCTAACCCTGATTTCTTGGTTTGGGGGGGGGGGGATTATAGACATCCTAAAGTTCCCCCCCCCATGTTTAAAATCACAATTATACTCACTTTTGCTAAGCTTAATCAATGTCCTAAAACCGGCCAGAAACTATTGCTAAACCCGGTTTAGTACAAGCTAAAGTATTTTAAGCTCTCAGGCATTTTCCTCCACTTGCAAGCTGATAGGCACGTCTGATGTAAGTGTCAAGGGAAAAGAGAACCCAAGCCACTACACATCAAAAGGGAGAGGAAAAGGAGAGAATTGGCCACGGACTAGGGTGGCACGGTCGTGCCCTATGGCACGGGGTGACCGTGCCAACTTGCTGGTCACAAAAACCGTGGGGTGAAGAAAAGGGCACGGTTGGAGGCTTTTGTGTTTTGGTTCGGTTTTGGGGTATTTTTGTGAATGGGAAATGATGAAAATGGGTATATAAGTTGGTATATGAGGTAAGAAAGTGAATGGAAATGGAAGATTAGCAAAGTAGAAGTAATTAAGCACTCATCCATGCTAATCACTTCACTAAGCAAATCATAGAGATGAAACTAGAATAGGATAGAACTAAACCTGAGATTGGATACAGAATCACCACCAACCTTCAAGTTTAGGGCCCTTAAGCTTGATTAAGATACAGAAACACCACTTAATCAAAGTTTAGACTCACTTGGACACCACCTTAATTGGCTTAATTAAGGATAAGCAAGTAAGGATTTGTGTTTGAGAGAAAACAAGCTTCTCTAGGCTTTCAAGCTGAAAATTCTGAGATTGTCATTCTTCCTTGGCCAAAATGGCCTTACATACTAGAAGGAAATACAATACTAGGCTAAGAAATGTCCACATCACTTTCCTTCCTACTGAGGAAAAGTGTTAGGACTAACCTAATTATAAGATTAGTTAGTAATACAAATGGTTTGGCTAAACAAGATTACATCAAGCTTAAACTAATACTAATACATCAAATTATGCATCTAATCCTTGTCTAGCTTGATTACACAATACTTAGGCCTTTAATTAACACTAATACATGCTAAGATTGAAGGCAACTTGGACATGGGTAGCCAAAATGTGTTGAAGAAGAAATCGGCTAGCCAATGGGAAGCTTCCAAGCAAAGGACACCAAGCTCCCTCCCATTGGTTGTTCTTTTCTAGATTTTCTTCATTCCAAGACAACTTGAAGAGTGTGCCAAGCTTGAGAAGACTCACTTGCAGCATGGGGATAAGGGTGGCCGGCCACAAGGGGGAAAAGATGAACCGGTTTTTGGTGAACCGGTTTGGTCCCGTTTTTTTGTGCAATTTTTTCATGGTACAAAAATGGCTATAACTTGAATTTTAAAGGTGGGGGGGGGTAACTTTAGGCTGTGTAGAATCCCCCCCCCCCAATAAAATCAAGGTTTCAACATGGTTTTGTGGGTTAAATAAATGGTTACTGCAAACCGCACAAAACCGGGCAAAAATGGGGTCACTTGGAAAATGACTTGATCTTCAATCCTTTTGAGAGTATGACTTGAAACTCCTTTTTGTACCTGCAAAACAACATCAAAAGGATTCCAAAAATGGAAAAACGTTAGAACTAAGCTACAACGTAGCTTAGGAAATCAGGTACACAAAACCGGGCACTTTGAAACTAGTGAACCCGTTTGTCCCAACTTCTTCTTCCTCAAACATAAGAGCCATTCTCTTGGTTTGTGATCTTGTTCTTCGACGTCATGGAATATTCTCTTCATGAACATGATCTTGACTAGATAGGGTTCCATCAACGACCCCTATGCTTGGCACACACTTCTAGGCCATCATTTGATTGGTTGCATGGCCAAAAGATGGTCCAATGAGAGCTTGATTGGTGTCCATGAGTTGCTTGCTTCCCATTGGCTAGCCGTAAAGTGGTTTTCTACTTTTGAGCTGACCAATGAGGTGAGACTGAAGAAATCTCAGCATGTATTAAGGCTAAGCATAGTGTGTAATGATGTATTAATAGCTTAGACATAGTTTAGATTTGTATTTCAATGTATTAGATTAAGATTAGTTAACTTGTAATCTAGTTTAGTACAAATCAGGTTGTAAAAGCTTGTAATTAGTGTTAATACCTTTCCTAAGCATGAAGAAAGGTAGTAAGGTGTTTATTTTGCTAGCTAGAAAGGTCATGGCTGCCTATTTAAGGTACCACACAGCCATAGCAAAGTAACCAACCCTTATTTGAATGATAAAAATCAGTTTGACAGCTTTGTGTTTTCTCTCTTCAAACTCTTGCTTGCTTATCCTTAATTGGGCCAATTAAGGTGGTGTTCAAGTGAGTCTTAACAAGGATTAAGTGGTGTTTCTGTATCTTAATCTTAGTTAAGGGTCCTAGACTTGGATTTGGTGGTGTTTCTGTATCCAAATCTCAGGTTTAGTTCTATCCATTTGATGCTATACTCAAGGTGTTTCAAAGAGGACGAGGATTAAAGTGGATTTGCTAGCTTTAATTTGAAGTTAGTATTTCTTACTTTGATTCATCTTTCCATTTCACACATCCATAACCATTCCCACATACATGTCCATGCTTAATCCAAGCTAAAGCTACCCCCTTTGGCTTAGCTTCCAACCCAAAACACAAAAACACCTCAACTGTGCACTTTAAAGAATGCTTGGCAAAGTGGGCAGCAAAGCGGCACGGTCTGCCCGTGCCACCCCTAAGGCCGTGTGATATTGCCTTTTTTTTGTTGTGTTCTTGGCTTGGTTGGTTTGGGTCCATTCCTCCCTTGTGTTATAGATCACCTCACGTCAAAGAACCTTTGTTTCTCCACTTAGAATCACTTGATTCTAAGCCTCCATTCTCCCTCCACATACTTGATGCCTCACAACCATCATTTAATGTGTTCATTTTCACTTGTTTCCCCTTGATGTTATCTTCCCTTGGTTGCTAAGTTAGTTGTATTCTAGTGAACCCTAGCTTGGTCATCGGCAGATACATCATATTTGGTATCAGAGCAAGTTCTCCTAGGCCTGGTACTTCCCACACCCTTCCACGAAAAGCTGTTTCCCCTTTTCTCACAAAATCATTCCTTAGCCACTTACTTCAAAATGAGTTCTACCACTATGACCTTGGAAGAGAGGTTTGATGCTTTAATGAAGCAAAATGAGTTTCTAACTAGAAAAATTCAAGAAGATGCAAGAAGAGACCAAGAAATTCAAGCTCAAAACAAATGCCTCCAAAAACAGCTTGATGCATATTCAAAGCAACAACAACAAGCAAGTGAAGAATCAATCCATTCAAGGTCACAAAGACAAGAGCAAGTGTTTAGCCATACTCTTGATTCATCTAGTGAGGATGAACCATTGAGAATGACTAGACAAGACTCACAGTTTCAAGCTAGCTCCAATGATTTTGATGGGGACCATCCTATGGAACCAAGTGAAGACCAACCCCCAAGCCTAGGGGACCCTACAAGCACCAAGGAAGTCAAGGAGGTTCATGCCATGGTCCAAGAAATCACCAAACATGCATTGCACATGCAACCCGACTTGGACAGAAATTGGCCCGGTTTTGCAAGCTTAATTACCCAAGCTTAAGGGTGATTTAAAGAGCTACAAAATTACTTTTGGAACCCTTAATATGTCAGCTTCAATGGCATATAAAGAGTTCAAGGTTAAGTATTTAACAAGTAAGTCAATGGGGGACTTTTTCTAGAAGCAGCAGAATCTGTTCCAGCCTGTATATGCCTGCACATTTTGCCTGATATCTCTCAAACGGCTAATCCAATTACCCTGCACGAGGAGGCCATGGAAAGCTGACTTCATGAGCTTTCCAACAAGACCTAATTCAGCCAATTGTAAAAGCACTTTTCAGGTTTTGTCTTTTGCTTTTTGGTTCCCCCAAGCCCTTGAACGTGTATTATCTGATTGTTCCTTCCCTTGGAAGCTTGTTAAAGGTCTCCACACTATAAAAGGGAGCCTTGGGCTGTCCAAGAGGGATTGATGAAGTTGTATTCAGCATAGAGTTTTCAAACTCTCTCAAATTCTCTCTCTAAAATACCTAGTGTTATATCTTGGGTTTTGGCAAACGCCAAGTGGGTCTCTAGGTCTTCTTGATTCCACTAAGAAGGTGAGTAACTTCACATCTTAGTTGGAGGAAGAAGATTTGCCCAAGTTTGCAAACCAAGGTGGGTTTTACACCACCCTTGCTAGTGGGCTTGATTTATCTTGTTCTTGTGTTCTATCCTTGTTCTTCTACCCAAATGCATTCTTGATTCACTTTTGCAAATCTTTGCCAAGTGAACCTTGAATACATCAAGTAGTATCAGAGCTTTGGCTACCCTCTTGGCCAAGCTTCCACCCCCAAACACATTCCCAAACACTAGCACCACAAAATCAGCCCAAACACAACACCTTCAAATTCCCACGCGTGCCCAACCAGCAAGTTGGCACGGCCTGACCGTGCCCATAGGCACGACCGTGCCACCCTCCTCCCCAGCCCACTTCCTTGCCACTTCCTTCCCAGCCCACGTCCTAGCAGTGGTCAAGCACGGTCACCCCGTGCCCCATCACACGACCGTGCCACCACCCCTCCTTTCCAAAACAGCCTTTTCCCACTCTCACACCACCATGTCTACTAGCCTTACCCCCGAGCAAGTGAGTGAGCAAGTCCTCAGAGAGCATGCCGAGTTGCAAGCCCAAGTCAAGTACTTACAATCTCAACTTGGCAAGATGATGCAAGAGAAGAGAAAGAACTTGCAAAGTCCTAGGAGTTCAAGCAAGCACAACTTGGGTGACTCCGAGGAGGAAGAAGAAAGCAACTCCCTTGAAGACTCCGAAGAAGATGCATATGTGAGGAGACCAAAGAGGCATCAAAGGCCTCAAGACCGAAGCTACAATGACTTCAAGGTGGACATCCCCAACTTTGAAGGCCAACTTGACCCGGATGTGTTCTTGGATTGGTTTCAAACCGTTGAAAGGGTCTTTGAGTTCAAGGACATCCCCGACGAAAGAAAGGTAAAGCTTGTTGCTTTAAAGCTTCGAAAGTATGCTTCCATTTGGTGGTCAAACCTTGTGTCTAAGAGAGCTAGGAAGGGTAAAGGGAAGATAAGAACTTGGGAGAAAATGAAGTCCAAACTTAAGTCCAAGTTTTTGCCACCCCATTACTTGCAAGACAACTTCCTTAAACTCCACCACCTCAAACAAGGGTCTAAAAGTGTAGAAGAATACACTAGGGAGTTTGAACAATTGTTGTTGAAATGTAGTTTGGAGGAGGATGAGTCTCAAACTTTGATTAGATATTTGAGTGGCCTGAATGATGAAATTGCTCATGTTGTAGAACTTCACCCCTACACTTCTTTGGATGAGCTTAGTGTCTTAGCCCACAAAGTTGAGTCACAAAAGAAAGCCAAGGGCAAGGGTATGGCATCCAAGCCTAGCCCCTGTCCTTACCCCTTCCAAAAGCCCTCATACTACCCTCCTAAAACAACCCCAAACTCAAACACAAGACCCCCTCCACCAATTCCCCCTCAAGCCCCCACAAAACCACCTTCCAAACCCATTGACAAGAAAAGATGTTTTCGATGTCAAGGCCTTGGACACTTTTCTTCCGAGTGTCCTAACAAGAGAGTTGTCACCTTGGCCGAATACCATGCTACTTGTGAGGAGTTAGATGATGAGAACGATGGGGAAGAAAGGGAACTTCTTATGACCAAGGGTCTTGAAGAAGTTGAAGAGGGACCCGATGAAGGAGAAATGCTTGTGATTAGAAGAGCTTTGAGTGGTATTGCTTCCCAAAATGACATGGAACAAAGGGAGAACATCTTCCATACCCGGTGCACCGTGAAGGGTAAGGTTTGCTCTCTCATTATTGATGGTGGAAGTTGTGCCAATGTGGCTTCCAAAACTCTTATGGAAAAGCTCAAGCTATCGGTCTCTCCACACCCAAGCCCTTACACCATACAATGGCTCAATCAAGGTAAAGGCTTACAAATCTCTTCTCGTTGTTTACTTGGTTTTTCAATTGGCAAAAGTTACCAAGATGAGATTTGGTGTGACATTGTGCCTGTGGGTGCTTGCCATGTCCTATTGGGACGTCCATGGTTGTTTGATCGAAGTGTGATGCATGATGGTCGGTTAAACACATACACATTTGCCAAAGACCACAAAAAGATCACCCTCACCCCTCTCAAATCAAACTCACAAAGAAAGCCCCAAGACACTCTTAGCATGGATGTCTTCCTCACTACTCTACTCCATTCCCAACTCCATGAATATGATGATTTCAAAGAATGGATTCTACTTGGCCAAGAACCGGCCGAAGCTAAGGATTCTTCCCATCCTTTGCTTTCTCCTCTCCTCACAAAATTCCAACATGTCTTCCCCAATGAGGTTCCCCATGGCCTCCCTCCCAAAAGAACCATCCAACACAAAATTGACCTCATTCCCGGTGCCACCCTCCCAAACAAGCCGGCCTACCGAATGAACCCCCAAGAGACTCAAGAAGTGCAAAGGCAAGTGGATGACCTTCTTGCAAAAGGTTTGATCCGTGAGAGCCTTAGTCCATGTGCCGTGCCCGCCTTGCTTGTTCCAAAGAAACATGGGTCAATGAGGATGTGTGTGGATAGTAGAGCGATAAACAAAATCACTATCAAGTATCGCTTTCCTATTCCACGGTTGGAGGATCTCCTAGATGAGCTTCATGGAGCCACCATATTTTCTAAGATTGATCTTAGAAGTGGCTATTATCAAATCCGGATCTATGAAGGAGATGAGTGGAAGACGGCCTTCAAAACCAAAGGAGGTCTTTATGAGTGGCTTGTGATGCCATTCAGGTTGACAAATGCACCAAGTACTTTTATGAGACTTATGAACCAAGTCCTCAAGCCCCTCATTGGCAAGTTCGTTGTTGTCTACTTTGATGACATATTGGTGTATAGCAAGAGTGAAGAAGAGCATGCCCATCATTTGCACCAAGTCTTGAGTATTCTATCTCAAGAAGAGCTCTATGGGAACTTGGAGAAGTGTCACTTTTTCACTTCTCAAGTCATCTTCTTGGGTTATGTTGTATCGGCCCAAGGTATTCATGTGGATGAGAGCAAAATCCAAGCAATTCGAGATTGGCCCATTCCTACCTCCCTTCAACAAGTAAGAAGCTTCCATGGTCTAGCCTCTTTCTATAGGAGGTTTGTGAGAGACTTTAGCACCATTGTTGCTCCCATGACCGAGGTGCTTAAGTCCAAGAGATTTGAGTGGACCAACCAAGCTCAACGGTCCTTTGAAGAAATCAAGTTCAAGCTCACAAGTGCACCCGTTCTAGCTCTACCAAGCTTCTCCAAGGTCTTTGAGGTAGAGTGTGATGCTTCCGGTGTGGGGATAGGGGCTATCCTATCTCAAGAAAAGATGCCCCTAGCCTTCTTTAGTGAGAAGCTCAATGATGCCAAAAGAAAGTACTCCACTTATGACAAGGAGTTCTATGCAATTGTGAGAGCTTTGGAACATTGGAGGCACTACTTGGTGGGAGGAGAATTCATTCTCCATTCGGATCATGAGGCTCTCAAGTTCATACAAGGGCAACACAAGCTCAACCCAAGGCATGCAAAGTGGGTTGAGTACCTCCAAGCCTTTCATTTTGTGATCCACCACAAGTCGGGTCAACTTAACAAAGGGGCGGATGCATTGTCAAGAAGGTACCTCTTACTCTCTACCTTGGAATCCAAAGTCCTTGGTTTTGAGATCATCAAGGGGTTGTATGTTCAAGATGAGGATTTCAAGGAAATCCATGAGAAGTGTGCTAGCCACCCTCACGGCTTGTTTCACTTGGATCATGGTTTCCTCTTCAAGGAAACCCGGCTATGCATTCCAAGAAGTGGGTTTCGAGAGCTCCTCATTCAAGAGCTCCATGGTGGGGCTTTGGCCGGGCACTTTGGCATTGAAAAGACTTGCTCCATGCTCAAGGAGCACTACTATTGGCCAAGCATGTCCAAGGATGTGGAACACTATGTGAA
Source organism: Selenicereus undatus (assembly GCA_017589665.1). Taxonomy (NCBI): domain Eukaryota; kingdom Viridiplantae; phylum Streptophyta; class Magnoliopsida; order Caryophyllales; family Cactaceae; genus Selenicereus; species Selenicereus undatus. The sequence continues at coordinate 19,495 of JACYFF010028491.1, forward strand.
AAGGTGTTCTACATGTCAACAAGCCAAGAGCCACTCTAGGCCCCAAGGTCTATACACACCTCTCCCCATTCCTCAAGGCCCTTGGGAGGATGTGAGTTTAGACTTCATCACGGGTTTACCAAGAACCCAAAGGCACAAAGATTCAATCATGGTAGTGGTGGACCGGTTCTCAAAGATGGCTTATTTCATATCATGCCATACCACCAATGATGCTTCATCCATTGCAAACCTCTACTTCAAGGAGGTTGTTCGTCTCCATGGCATCCCAAGAAGCATGGTGTCGGATAGGGACACCAAGTTCCTAAGTCACTTTTGGCTTACCTTGTGGAGGAAGTTTGGCACTCACCTCAAGTTTAGCACAACATGCCACCCCCAAACCGATGGCCAAACCGAGGTGACTAATAGAACTTTGGGCACCTTGCTTAGAGTTCTAGTCAAGAAGAGTATCAAAGGGTGGGATGAGTTGCTTCCTCATGCGGAATTTGCCTTCAACCGAGCCCCTAGCAAAGCTACTTCTCTTTCACCATTCCAAGTGGTGTATGGGTGCAATCCAAGGACTCCCCTAGACTTGGTTCCAATCCCAAGTCCAACCAAGTTTAGTTGGGAGGCCGATAAGAGGGCCAAAGAGATTCAAGAGCTACACACCAAGGTGAGGGCAAGAAATGAGAAATCCAATGAGCAAGCCAAGCAACAAGCCAACAAGCATAGGAAGGATGCTCACTTTCAACCAGGAGACTTGGTTTGGATTCATTTAAGGAAAGAGAGGTTCCCTAGCAAGCGCAAATCCAAGCTCATGCCAAGGTCCGTTGGGCCATTTGAAGTCATTGAAAAGATTGACCCTAATGCTTATAAGATTGACCTCCCGGGAGACTATGGAGTTTCGG